>PVJO010020649.1:0-31579 GCA_004026905.1 Hystrix cristata
TTTTCCCATATACGCAGTTCTTTCTGGAGTGAGGTGGAATCTTAACGTTGTTTTGATTTGCATCTCTCGAATGACTAGTGATGTTGAGCATTTCTTCATATATTTATTTGCCATTTTTATTTCTTCTTCTGAGAAATGTTTATTCATTTCAGTTGCCCATTTTTGGATTGGGTCTTTAAATTTAGGAGGTTTAATTTTTCTTGACATAACTGGTAACTGGAAAAATTGTTCATTTGTTAATCTCTACTTTCTCTAGAACTAAAGACAGAAATTTCTCAGTATTTGCTTAACAATTCCAACTGGAAATTCTGCAGTAACTTCAAACTCCATGGCCAAAATTATCTCTTTCTACTCTTCAAAATTTCATTTCTTCCTATAATTTCTACTTCCTCCCCAATGGAAATCAAAATTAGAAATCATAGAATTTTTTCAACCGGTCACTCCCCACTTGCAATATGATTTATTTCTTGTATTTGGAATCATTTTTCTTATCCGTTCTTTTTTCTATTTCTGTTGACATGATCTTATTTGAGGCCTTATCACTACTTCCACCAGAATTTTAGCAATCATTTCCTAAGTAAGTTTATACTTCCATTTCTCATACACTACCATAAATGTGTTTCTAAAGTAGATTTAGAATATCATCTTGCACCAAAATCTTGTTAGTTTGCTGTCACATATGTAAAGAGACCACATGTCTGAACATGGCATTTAAGCACTGGAGCTTATATCATCTCCCCGAGACCCGTTCTCAGATTCACTTTCCTCCCGTGTTTGTCCTCTGTCAGGAACGCCGTCTGCTTGACATACTCATCATCAAGTGTAGTCAGGTATTTCCCACCACTGTGCACTATGTGTTCTGGGAGTCGACTACCGATTCATTTGCTGCCCCTTGTCCTTTCATAAACTACTAACTAGACACCATCCCCCTCAGTCAGCCTTGCTAACCTAATCAACTTGACGATACGGATTCTTTAAATTTTTTTGGTTTTATTATTTTTAATACAGACTCTTTAAGTAATCTTCCCACATTTACTTCTAGATTATAGAGTCTTCAAGAGCAGGATTCAGAGCAAGTTCATTTCCTGCACTCAATATCACTGTACTTGACAACATACAATTTCTGAACTGAATGTAACTTGGATCTCTCTTTCCTTGGTTTTCTTTTTATTGTCTCTGTCTCTCTGTTATTTTTCCATTTATCCCTAGCACATTATTGACTGAAGTTTTGGAGTAATCTTAACTAAACTTTCTTGGAATTTCATTAGTCCGTGAATGTGACCTTAGAGACAAGGTAATAATGATCTTTTACCTGCTCTTATCACTATCTGATTGAAGTCACTGATTTTTCAGGAGTGCCAGAAGTGACTGGGGTTTTTTGAATAGTCCTGTCATATACTCATTTGTTATTTTCTGCAGACTTTTAGGGGTCACCCTTTCAGTATTGATACCTCCAGAATACTTCAATTCCTGGTTCTGCTCCAACTACATTCTGGTTTACAGCCCAGGCTGTCGTTTCTGGGGCCCTGTCCTGACGCTCAATGGTATTCTGAGAATTTGAGTGGGGAACACAGTCTGCCTAGGACAGCCGACCTGTTCCCTCTGATTCCAAAGTTGCACTGCTCTTATTTCTGAAAAAAAAAGTCCTCTTGGAGCCACTACTTTGCATTTTACTTATTACTTTCTTCCCATAAGGTAGTATTCGTGAATTTTGTTACTTGCTTCCTCAGTCTTCATTCTAGTCTTTTCTGGCAATAACTTTACTTTCCCAGTGAGGACCAACTAACTCTTCAGAATGCTTCACTGATCTGAGCTAACAGTTGGGTTTCCATGGGGCCATTAACCAACGGGCTTACCATTTCCAGTGGACTTATGCCTAAAACAAGGAATCCTTGGCAGCCATTTTGGCACAACGATGAAGATTTTTATTTAAGAATAATGAAGCCCAAGAACATGTGAGATCGAGAGGAGAGAAACCGGAAGGTGATGCTATCACATTCACACCTTTGCGTGGTGCAGCCTGCAGCCTGACAATTGCTGAACTTGTCAGTTGTATTGGGCGATAAATGGTCCCTCTTTTTTCTGGCCTTGAATATGATCTTCCTGGCGTGCCTCCCAAGCAGCTGCGATTATGGGCTTGTGCCACTGAGCCTGGTTTAACATCTTTTCATCTAAACCCATTGTTTTTGGATTTCTATCACTTATAGCAAAGGCATCTAACGGAAATGAATTTAGTCATGAATTCTTAATGTTATTGTCTAATACTGAAATTATTGCAACAATGTGGTGCAAAGCAAAAAGGTCACAATCACATAAATACCATGCCCCGCATCTGACCATTATCCCAGTCAGTATTACCTCTAAGATCAGAACTGGACTTAAAATCAGCATTTACAAACACGTTCCCAAGACTTGAAAGTAGAGATGAGAGGTAATGAAGTAAATTTGCCTCCTGTCCAACTCTTTCACTGACATGGTGCACACCAGCCTAGTTGGGCAAAGCCCAGGAGATGAGCAGAAGCAGGGCTTTAGAAGCATGTGGACTCTTCCACACATGTCTCTCTTTTTAAAGCTAGCTTAAGAATAAACTAAAGCAGGTAACAGGGAAGTGATCGATCAAGTAATCAGTCAAGACTTACACCTGCTTGGACTCCAAAACACGTTCACACAACTACTGTAATGCACTGCCTATTTTCCTGGGTTCATTTACACAAGATGGCGCCTGGCAAAGTGAATAGTTTTGCTTGCTTAGTCATATGCTAAATTCATGCATGATCAATAATTTTCAAAAAGACATTTAAACTGTGTGGGAAACCCTTGGGCCAATACCACTTAAGCTATTTTTCCCGAGGGCTATACTTTGGAAGAAGCTCGGCTATGAGAAAGGTGTCATTGTCCATGCTGCTGAGAACGACTGTTGGACTGCTTTGCTCTTCAGGCACTGTCAGCCATGAGCATGCTCTGGATCCAGCAGCATCTACTCCATGGCAGCAAGTACGTCTTTATTGAGAAGCAAATACATAATAGGCGAAAAATCTTATGGTGGGAGAGGACTCTGTGCCCTTTGACTAAAAGACCATGATTTTTAATAAAGCAACATTTCTTCATAATGCTTTTTTCTTTCTGATAAATAATGTAAAAGGTATTTTTGTTTGATCTCCCAGCGGTGGCATACTCTATGAATATGTATCATTGTGGCAGCTCTACATTTATTGATAAAGTGGAATACAATTTCGGAAGGTCATTTCTTTTGCTATTTCAATCCATAATGATATGGTGAAAAATGTTAAAAAGTCCATTGACTTTAAACTTCTAACCTACACCCCCTATTTAAGTTTCCTAGAGAAAGGAAAAAAGTCTCTGAAAAGACAAGAGCTTGGTGCTTCCCAGAAAGGCATACTGAGGGGTCAATTGAGGAACATTTTTATAGGGAGGATGTGAAATAAATTTCAGGTGTTCCTCCTGCTTCCACTTCAGTCGTGAGCTACACACGCAGTGTACTTAGCCCAAAGGTTTAGCCCTAGTCTCTCATATGTTGTGGCACCTAATAAAGGACTTTGAAGACGAACAATTCCATATCCTTTGCCATTCTGATGAGCAATCCTCACCCACATTTATCTAAGAGGTAGGCTGTCTCTATGGAAATCTTGTTCCCCTTTTCCTCTATAAGATTAGCGTTCAGAGAACAGGGTTTCTTGGGGCAGCTGGTTAAAAAGGAAGAGCTGGTGGGAATCTTCAGGATGAGTGTCATTCTCAGTGAACTTATCAAGTAATAAATATATTTTGGTAGATAATTGGATATAGCGTTTGATAGGAATTTGTCAGAGGAAGATTCTCTAATGAATTTCCAAAGATAAGACTTATATTTTTCTATGCTACTTTTTTCCTGCTAAATTATCTTCAGTAGGAATGGTGCAAGAGAGAGAACATGAATCAAAGAACTGCAGATTTTATTTAAGAGAACTGGGATATATGGTTTTAGGAGAATGTTTCTATTTCTCATTTCTGACTAATCTGTGTACTTTGCATCCACTTTTTTGACTCATGAAATATCTCTATTAGAAAAAAAAAAAGATGAGATTCTGGAGAAGCCAACTTCATTGCTGTCCCATTTTTCAAGAGAGAATTAAAATAAAGATGAGATGCTCTTCTGTATTCTCAGGATCTGAGCCTCAAAGCAATGTTTTTTACATAGCTGCAGTTAATTATGGTCAGCTGAAGAGACTGTGAAGTAATAACAGTATATCTATAAAACCCTAAAAAGGGTTTTATAGAAATCCCTTAAAATAATCCGCATTGCAGTATACTTGTTCAATCATAAACTTTGTTATTAAAATAGAAGGAAATACAATCTAGCAGAAAATTAAGATAGCATCCAAAAATAAGCTTTGGATTCTTTTGCTACCGTCACCTGCCTCTGCCTCCTCTCCTTGACTGAATTAAAGCTCTGTGTGTTTTTGTAGAGGAGTGATGACCCAAACATTTTGCTTTTCATAGAAGAGAACAAAGCCTCCCCTGGATTTGAAATCCAAACACCCAGAAAACAACAGTTTGGTGAAAAGACAGGCGATCTCCGAGAACTGTGAGGGCATGGTGAGAAGGTTGGAAATGGCAGAGAAGCTGGGGAAGGAGAGCATAGCACCAAGCAGAGCCTGAGGCAGTCTGGAGAGGCCCCCACACCCAACCCGCAATCCCACACCAACCCCCAACCCCATCCCACTCCCACCCACACCCGGCTCCAGCAGGGGCCTCTCCGATAAATCAGGGGGAGTCCAGAGAGGGAGCAACAATAGAAACAGACTCGGGCAGCACCAGCACCAGCCCGGAGAAAAACCCACAGCCAGCCCAAACTGCAAAAACAGCGTGGGCTTAACTCTGAGAGTGACTCTACCCCTAGCATTGGCGGCTAAAGTTGGGAAAAAAAATCAACTGTGGCCCACCGCATTTGAGAAAGCTTAATCACGAGCCATCGTAGAAAGGGGTTAATTGCTTAAAACTGAGCCACTGAAGCACTGCAGAACAACTACACTTCAGAGGTTCTGGCATCACCTCATCACCGTGACTGGGTGGGAGATGCCACCAGACACAGTCACAGAGAGGGTGGATGCTGGACACGTGCCCTGAGAAGGTGAAGCTCAGGACAGGAAGGACCTGGGGGGTTGCCCTGCCGGCCATGGCAAGGAGCCAGGCCAGTTCTGTGTGGGTTGGCTTAACTTTCCTTGATTTCTCTAGGTTCGTTTATTTCATTTTTTTTTTTGTTCTTTCTCATCTTTTCTTTATTTTTTTTCAAATTTTATTTCTTTCATTCTCCTGTTCCGCAACTATTCATCTTTACTAATATTATTATTAAGCTTAACTAATCTTTAGATATTTAGTTAATGAAATTGAGGCTAAAAAACAATATACAGAGCCAAGGAATCAAAGAACTTGTTCTTTGAAAGGATGAACAAAATAGACAAACTCTTGGCCAATTTTAACAAAAAAGGAAAGAAAAAATCAAATCAATACAATTGGAAATTAAAAAGATGAAATCACAAAGGATGCTGCTGAAACCCAGACTATTATTGGTAACTACATAAAAACCTGTACTCTAATAAATTGAAAAAGAAATGGATATATTCCTACATACACAAAAATTAGCAAAACTGATCCAAGAAGATATAAAGACACTGAATAATTCAATAACAATGAAACCGAAGCAGTAATAAAAAACCTACAAACAAAGAAAACTCCAGGATGTGATGCATTTACCCCTGAATGCTGTAGGAACATTAGGGAAGATCTATCACCAATACTCCTCAAACTCTTTAATGAAATTGAAAGGGAAGGAGTACTCCCAAATTCATTCCTGGAAGCTAGCATTACCTTTATTCTAAAACCAGACAAAGACTCAACTAACAAACCTGCAGGCCAATCTCTTTAATGAATATAGATGCAGAAATCCTCAACCTGGTACGGGCAAACAGAATGCAACAAATCATCAGAAAGATCATGTATCGTGATCAAGAGGTGCAGGGATGGTTGAACATAAACCAATAAATGAAATACAACACATAAACAGCATCAAGGGAAAGAATCATATGATCATCTCAGTGGAGACAGGAAAAGCCTTTGACGAAATCCCACATCTATTCATAATAAAAGAAATAAAGAAATTAGCTATAGAAGCACCTTATTTCAATCTGATAAAAACTGTTTGTAACAAACCTACTGCAAACATCACAGTAAATGGGGAAAGGCTGAAAGTTTTCCTCTAAAATCAGGAGAAGATGAGGATGTCCACTATTACCACTACTGTTCAATACATTACTCGTACTGTTACCTACAGCAATCAGGCAAGAGAAGGAAATTAAAAGAATATGCACAGGAAGGGAAGAAGTGAAGTATCACTATTTGCAGATGATATAATTCTTTATATAAAAACACAAAAAAATTCACCAAAAAGATTCTTAGAACTAATAAATCAGCACTGTAGCAGCATACAAAATCAGCACAAAACAATATTGTTCCTGTACACTAATAAATTGCCAAGAAAGAAATTAGGAAAATTAATAGCATTCACAAATAGCTTCAAGAAGAATTACTTAGGAATTAACCTAAGAAAGGAAGTAAAAGACCTCTATAATGAAAAATATAGTACTCTGAAAGAGGTAATTAAAGAAGACATCAGAAAAAGGGCGATATCCCCTGCTCCTGGATAGGCAGGACAAATATTGTCAAAACAGCCATACTCCCAAAAGTGATACATAGATATAGACTCGATGCAATCCCAATCAAAATACCAACAACATTCCTCACAGAACTAACAACAACAACAACAAAAAACCCTCAAACTTCATATGGAATGAAAAGAAACCCAAGACAGCAAAAGTAATCTGGGCAACAAAAGCAGAGCAGGAGACAGCACAGTCCTGCATTTCAGGTTATATTACAGAGCTGGTGATAAAACCAGCACAGTACCAGCAAAAAACAGGCATGAGGCTCAATGTGGCTCATCCACAGCAGAGGATGCAGAAACAACCCAGGCACATTCAGCTATTTGATCGCTGATAAAAGGGCCAGAATCATAAGGAGGAAACTGGAGAAAAGTTGGCCTCTTTAATAAATGCTGCTGGGAAAATTGAATATCCACATGTAGAAAAGTGACTCTAGGCCACTGTCTTTCAACATGCATTAAACTGAAATAAAAATGGTTCAATATTCTAAACAGTAAGATAGAAAAACTTAATCTTCTGGAAGATAAGAGAGGTAAAACTCGTGAGGACATAGATGTAGGCAAGGATTTTCTGAACAGAATCCCAATTCCACAAGAAATAGCACCAGATTGGATCATATCAAATTAAAGTTTCTGCATAGCAAAGGAAACAACCAACAGAGTAAAGAGACAGAATGAAAAAAAAAATGTTGACAAGTACTTAGACAGAGGAATGATATATAGAATATATAAAGAACTCAAAAATATTAGACTCCCCCAAAATAAAACATCCAATCAAAAAATTAGCAACTGAAATCAATAGATACATCACAGAAAAAGAAGTACAAATGCCCATAAATACATGAAAAAAATGCTCAATACCTCTGGTCATTAGAGAAATGAAAATTCAAATAACACTCTGAGATCCCATCTTACTCCAGAAGGAATGGCTTATCAAGAAAGGAATTTCAAGGAGGAATTATCAAGAAATCAAATAATAACAAGTGCTGGTGAGGCTGTATGAGAAAAAGGAAGCCTTGTGTATTGTTGGTGTGAATGTAAACTAGCACAAGCACTGTAGAAATCATTACAGAGATTCATCAAAAAATGAAAAATAGAAATTTCACTTGACCCAGCTATTTCCCTTCTAGTTAACTCCATGAAAACATTAAAAACATCATATTACAATGACGCAAGCTTTCCTATGTATTAGTACAATTCATAATAGCTAAATTTTGGAAGTGGCCTGTATGTCCAATAACAGATGCACAGATAAAGAAAATGCATTTTTTTTAAACACAGCCAAGTACTACTCTGCCATAAATGATAAACTTAATTTGTAGGAAAATGGATGCATCTTGTGACCATAATATTAAGTGAAATATATCAGACACACAAGCTTAAATATTGTGTAGTTACTTTTACACAAGATACTCCAAATATAAATAAATTAAAGAGCAAGATAGAAGACAGATAATAGGAGACAGATCTTTTGCAAAAGGGAAGAGGACCAAGAGGTAAAGGAAGGGAGGGAAGAGGATGGGAATAAAAAAAAAAAATTAAGATGTGTTATGTACATGTACTAACTCCACAGATGAATGCAATCATTACCTACTTCAAACAGGCACTAGTAAAAATAAACAAAACTGAAAAAAAAAGGCACACTTTCAATTGTTTTCTTAGCAACTCTCATAAGGACATTCAGCTGCCCTTATCACAACAACGCAAGGCACAGGAAAAACAAGCATTTTCATAAAGCCAACGTAGGTACCATTTTCTCACTGCCTCTGCTATCTGGGGGTTGGTCAACCTCTGCAGCCACCTGTGCACTTCTGACAATATCTTCCAGAACACCCAAACCTTTTAGGGATTACAACAGCCTAAAGACATGGATGAGGACACATGTGTAAGTTAACAGAAAAAATAAATTTTGGTATAGAAAATGATGTTATATATAGAGATAATAATTATAGCTAATCTTCATGTAACTTTTACTCTGGGTTGACACAAAAATAAAGTTGTAGATTTTTATAAAGTATATAGGGTGTAACTAGTTATGTTATTTACTAAAGACTGATAAAATTATCATACATCCCACACTCTTTTGTGCATCTTCCTATACTGCAAGTCCAAAAGACTAAGAACCATGCTTCCCATATTTATAAAGCCATAGTTCTGGAGGTAAACTAGTTTCCACTAATAAATTCTCATTAGTATTCATATAAGGCTTTGAAAATGAAATACTGAGATTTTTTTTCCTGCAGTTGTTAGAGTCAAACTATAATGTGGAGTTATGAATATGGATAATAATTGTTCCACTGATACTTGAATCATTGCTACAATGATGTAGTCAGTAATTCAGTAATTCCAGGAGAGGGTCCTAATTGGTACTCTTCTGGCCTTTCAGATGAAAGTACTCTTTACCACTGTATTCCAAAACAAAACAAAACAAAACAAACAAACAAACAAAAAAAACCTGAGCAATAATTCTGTTTCTTCAATTAGAAGTTAACAGATACCATGTTTAACAGAACAAATGCCTTCATGCAGTAGATTTATGAGGGTGGGGGAATTGTAATTGTTATCTAACTTGGTAGGATTTGAAGATGTTTATGATCCATTTACACTTGGAAAATAAATACTGATATCTCACAGAATACAAAGGCAAAAGAGCTACTTAAAACCCTAGTAGGCAATTAATGATTGCCTCCAATAATATGTCCACACAAGGTGAGTTTTAGTGGACTAAGTGGGCACAAAATAGAACACAGTGTGTATAAGAATTTTAGGAGCTATGGACTGGGTAGACTACATCTCATTACCACTGATGAGTTATAAAATGCTTTGAAATAAATCCCTTCAAGAGAAGGAAAGCTACAGACTAGGGAGGATTTTTTTAACAAGATATATTTGATCAAGAAAATCAAGAAGTCAAACCTCAAATCAGTAGAATGAAAGAAAGAATACAGATTAAATTTGAAATTAGTATAATAAAAACTGAAAGAAAGATCAATGGAAAGAATTGGCTCTTTGTATAGCTAAACCCTTAGCCAAACTAACTTAAAGAGAAAACACAAATTAATAATATTAGAGATGAAAAGAGCATATCACGCAAACACCACTGATATCCAGAGGATCATTCAAATCTATTTTGAAAACTTACATTCCAGAGGGCTCCTATATGGCAGATGAGAGGAGGAGATGCATTACAGCTGGTCTATGAAAACTGACTAAAATCCCGGTAACCCAAGTTCCCTGAGGGACATATATTCTTATTCCAAAACCAATCTGAGATAAGAAACCTGTGGGTCAAGCAAAACCTAGACATAGGACTATTAGGAATGGTGAAGCAGCCCATAAGGATGCCCACCAGAACCCAGCTGGCATTTGGAGTGACCCACTGCAGGGAACCTGGCTCAGTGTGTGGAGTGGCCTGGGGTGGGGGAGCCCAACTGGTGCAGGAGTGGAGCTGACATTTCAAGAAAACCATAAGAATTAAAAGAAGTGTAATACTGAGACCAACTCCAGGCACATAGGAAAGATTTAAAGGAGAAGACCCCCCTCAACTCTCTCTCTCTTTTTTTTTTTTTTTTTGCCTCACTACAAAGGACACTGTAGCCTACCAGTAGATTTCACTGGCACACAGAAGGCAATCAAACAGGAATCTTCTCCCTCCCCCAATCAGCCACCAGGATTTCTTTCTTCTGTCTACTCTCTTTGTTTTTTATTTTTCCCCAAGCCATAGCTACTAGCTAGAATCTCTAGTGATGGCAAAGTGATAGTTCACAGCATCAGTGGGCATTGGTGAAAGAGAACAATGCTGTTCCACCTTACCCTGCCTTCAACAGCTGACTGGGAAAAAGGAGAGGGGCACAAAACTACAATTCACCAGATGCAAATTTTCCTCAGCTGCACCCACCCTTGCAGCAACCCTGCCTTGTATTGGCCACTGCAACTTGCAGCACCCCAGCGTGAAATCTGCAACAGCCCTTCCCTGTTTCTAGGGACCAGGAGAGAGGAGAGAGGAGTGCCAGTGGTGTGGAACAGAGGAGACCATGCAAGAACCCAGAAGTGCCAACCATACCCATGCAATGGAGAAAAAGCTGCTGAGATATAAAGGGTAGGGAGACTTGGGTGTGCTGACAAAGGACGCTCAGAGAGCTACTGGCTGAAAACTCTGCCCCAGACTCAACACCTGGAGGCCAAAATCAGCACAATACTCAACTCAGTGGGTCTACTCAGTGCGGATTTGGGCTTTGGTTTGGATGCTAATACAGAACTGTGAACATCAGAGGAATTTCACTATATATATTCTTTGTTCTTTGTTACCTGTTCCTTTTATCTTTTGTTTTCTGTCTGATCTTTTATGTTGTTGTTGTTTAGGTTTTTACTGTTATTGTCTTCTGTTTTGTTCGTATCTCCTTTTCTCTTTTTTCCTTTCTCTCTCTCCCTTCTTTCTCAACTGCATCTTCTGATTTTTTTTCACCCTTTTTCCCATGAAACTGAATATCATATAGATTTTCTATGGTTTGCTCTAATATTTTCACCTTTTGCTCTTCCCATCCTGTCTACTTCAGTTTCCCAAAGCTAGAGTGATCTTTTATCCTCCAGCCTTGCATCTACCATATTTCTCTTCACTTATCTCTCTATCTGTCCCTATCTCTCTTAATACTCCCCACAAAGAGTAAAAATCACTCTACTAATGAGAAACTCACTGCACACAAGGCCTGGTTTATGTCAGATTTTATAATATAACTGTGGACCTTGCTCCTATGGCTAAAAGTGCAGAATTAATAGTTACCACAGTCTGTCAATTTTATGAATATGCTTAATGCTATTGTTATTGCTAATGTAATACTAGAACCAGAGCTTCATAACTGTAGAGTACTTTCTTGAACGACAGTACTATGATTATCTGGGATCACAATCATCAACACAGATCAGTAACAAAAAAACAACAACAACAACAAAAAAACAAAGTACTGGGCCTAATAGCAACTTCTCATCTCTGTGAAATTTGGAAGGCAGGATCTTGAGACAGACACAAAAGCCACAAAACACTCTCACCAAGAAGACAACTCTGAGGAATAGACATTACCTAGGAAATCCTTGATACTTGTGTTAAAGTTACCCACCATACACAAACTATGAAAATCAACGTAGAAAACAAACTAAAAGGGAAATATGTGTGTGTGTGTGTGTGTGTGTGTGTGTATGTGTGTGTGTATGTGTGTGTAGAGAGAGAGAAGACACAGAAATGAAATACAACCCTGGACCCCCAGCCCACCCAGAATAAATCCACTGGACAGTGAAATAAAGGAAATCAGAAAACACTCAACCAAACATTCAGAAATTATAGCAGAAGAAGTTAAAAAACAGACAAGTCTATAGAGAATATCACATTAGAAATAACTGGCCAAGTTAAGAAAGAGATGATGATCATAATGAATGATGTGCTTAGTGAATTTAGAGTAGATACAGATTTAAAAAAAAAAAAAACAGAAGAGTTTAGAAAAACAATGGAAAACTTAACCACTCAACTCAGGAAAGAAATAGAACCCCTGAAACAGATCCAAACAAATATCCAAGCAATCAAAAACTTCCTTGAATGTAAACGAGGTAGAGTGAATGAAAGCGAAGAGAGAATCTCAGACCTAAAAGACAAAACTACAGTTCGTGACCATGAAAAGGAAAACTTATTAAAAATAGCTAGAGACTATGAAATATCAATACAAAAACAGCAAGATGATGCAAAGAAGAACAACATAAGAATGATTGGAGTGAATGAAAAAGGAGGAGGCACTGCAAAGGACCTAAAAAGATTATTCACACAGAAGAAATGACAGAAAATTTCCTAAGCATAAGAAGTGAACTTGACATACAGATAAGTGAGGCATGTAGGACCCCAATTACCATGACCAAAATAAATCTACACCAAAATATATACTACTCGAGATTCCAGAAATTCAACAAAAAACAGAATACTGAAAATTGTTGGAGGAAAAAAAAAATCACCTATAAATGTAAACCTATCAGAATCACAGCAGACTTCTCAACACAAACCCTTAAATCAAGGCGAGCCTGGAGCAAAATATTTCAAGCCTTAAAAGAAAACAATCTCCAACACAGATTGATGTACCAGGCCAAACTATCTTTCAAATTAAACAATGAAATAAGATACTTCCACAATAAAGAACAACTGAAGAAATTCATGACCTCCAAACCACCTCTACAAAATATTCTGAAGGAGATCCTGGAAAAGGAAAAAGGAAACTACAGTTACAAGCACACTAATAAAAAGAATCTACCAGGCAAGACGAGCAGTTAAACTGAGGTGAAACACTCAGTGAACAACAGAAAAGATCTATGACAAAGATAAGTCAATATGTAACAGCTGTAACCACCAATGTAAATGGTCTCAACTCACCAATCAAAAGAAACAGACTTGTAGAATGGATCAAGAAACAAGATCTATCAATATGCTGCATACAAGAGACACATTTAACCCAAAAGGAAATTCACAGATGGAAAATCAAAGATGGAAAGCAGTATTTCATGCAACAGGAACCCAGAAAAAAGCAGGGGTAGCTATCATAGTCTCAGACAAAGTGAACTTCAAACCAAGACTGATCAAGAGGGACAAAGAAGATCACTACATACTTCTCAAGGAAAAACTTCAAGAGGAAGAAATAACAATCATTAATATTTATGTGACAAATATTGGTGCCCCTAACTACATAAAACAAATGTTAAGGACCATGAAACAGCAAATAAACACTAACACAATTATAATGGGAGACTTCAATACCCCACTGTCACAAATTGACAGATCAACTAGACAAAAAATTAACAAAGAAATATCAGAACTGTATCAAATCTATGAACAAATGGACTTAGTAGATGTCTGCAGAGTGTTCCACCCCACAAAAGCAGAATACACAGTCTTCTCAGCTGCACACAGGTCATTTTAAAAAACAGACTACATACTAACTCATAAAGCATACTTTAGTAAATGTAAGGGAACTGAAATTATTCCATGCATACTATCAGAACATAGTGCAATGAAACTGAAATTTAATAGCAACAGGAACCAAAAAAACCACATAAACACATGGAAACTAAATAATATCCTTCTGCACAGCATTTGGGTCACAGAAGAAATTAAAGAAGAAATTAAGCAATTTATACAGTTGAAGAATAATGCCAATACAACATACCGTAACCTATGCAATACAATGAAAGCAGTGCTATGAGGGGTATTTATTGCCCTGAACTCCCACAACAGGAAGACAGAATGAACTCAGTTAAATAACTTAATGTTGAACCTCAAACATCTAGAAAAAGAACAAATCAAACCCAGAGCTCCTAGGAGAGAGGAAAGTATTAAGATCAAATCCGAAATTAATGCAATTGAGACTAAGAAAACAATACAAAGAACCAATGAATCAAAGAGTTGGTTCTTTGGAAGACTAAACAAAATAGACAAACCCCTAGCCAATCGTATCAAAAAAGGAAAGAAAAGACTCAATTCCATGAAAGGGGTGAAGTCACAACTGACCCTACAGAAGTCCAAAGGATCATCAGCACGTACATGAAGAACCAATACTCAAACATGATAGAAAACACTGAAGAAATGGACAGATTCTTAGAAACATATGAATTACCAAAACTGAATCAAGACGAGATAAAAATACTAAATAGCCCAATATCAACTATTGAAATTGAAGAGGTAAGTAAAAACCTGCCAACAAAGAAAAGCCCAGGTAGGTCCTGATGGTTTGACAGCTGAATTCTACGAGACATTCAGAGGTGATCTAGTACCACTACTCTGCCATAAAAAAGGATAAACTTGAAACATTCATAGGTAAATGCATGCACCTTGAGAACATACTCTTGAGTGAAATAAATGAGACACACATGAGTACATATCAAATTGTTTCTTTGATATGAGAAACCATAAATGTAAACAAGAACAAAAAAGTATAATAGATATTGTGAAAAAGAAAGAATACTTAAATGGGAAGAGAACTAGAGAGGGAGGAGGGGGAAAGGAAGGAAGGGAAAAAGAAAGGAAAAGAAAAAGCAAAAAAAATGGAAAAATGTAAATAAAGTTACTGCAAATAAAGAGGGGAAGGGAAGTGGAAGGGAAGGGTGGGAAATGGGCAGGGAGCAAGATACATCATGTACAGGTACCAATTAACTATGATGAATGTGATCACTATGTATAGCTACAACGTACCAGTACAAGTTCTTGGTAAATAAAAAGAAAAGAAAAGAAAAGAAAACTTACATTCTATTAAATTGAAAAAAAAAAATAGAAGAAATAAGTAAATTTCTCAACATGTATCACCTCTCAAAATTGAATGGGGAGGTTATAAAAAAAAAAACCTAAATCAATGAGAAGCAATGAGATGAGATTGAAGCAGAAATAGTCTCCTAACAAAGGAAAGCCCAGGACTGGAACTGTACTCTTATAGGAGAATGAATTCTACTGCTCCTCAAACTGTTTCAGGGACTGGAGAGTGAAAGAAGACTTCTGAAATTACTCTACGAGGCCAGGGTCACCCTGATACCACAGGAAGAAAAAATAACAAGAACAAAACATTATAGGCCTTGATGAACATAGATGCAAAGATCCTCAATAAAACACTTACAAATCAAATTCAACATCACATCGAAAAATCACACATCATAATCAAGCTGGTTTGATTTCATAGATGCAAGGATATTTCAACACATGTGTTATGGTTTGTGTCTAGATGTCCCCCCAAAGCCTCATGTGGTAAGAGATAGCTGGATCTAGAGTGTGTGATTACTAAATTGATCCATTGATCGGTTTGGCATCGTTCTGCTGGGATCAAGGATGTGAGACTGAGTTTGGGGGTGGGAATGCGGGCCGCCCTGGGGGCAGGTAGCCTAGATAAAAGATACAGGAAGAAGCTAACTAGCTGTTTGTTTGCATTGCTTATTTGCATACCTTCCTTGCATTTCCTCACTTTACTTTGCTGCTGGTCGGCTGGTCGGTTGGCTGCCGGTCCGCCCTGCCTCTGCCATGCCGCCCTGCCTCAGACCCAGTGGACTATAGACTGAAACTTCTGCAGACTGTGAGCTAATAAACCTTTCTTCCCCTAACTTTGGGTGTCGAGTATTCTGTTCCAACAACGAGAGAAAAGTAACTAAAACAACATGTAAATCAATAAACACAGTATATAAATATAACATATGCAAATCACTGAACATAATACAGTACATGGAACCAAGTATAATATCACATGCATATCTCAAAAGATACCAGAAAGGGCTTTGGCTTAATTCATTTGTTGAATAACCAAGATAATATTGAGAAAGATAGCAATAGATATGATAAAATGCTGGCAAACATACTGTCCTTGAATATCAAGACAGAAACAGAAAAGTATGAAGGAGCAAGATACAATCTGGGAGCAGAATCGAAGTAGGCTTGGGGTTTAACACTGAGGCTATGCAACAGTAAAAATCAGAGAGGTAAAGACAGACGGATGCATCAGAACACGGAATATTGGGCCACCCATTGGCGAGAATGTCTGGCTCAAATAAGAAGGCGAAACATACATTTCAGGTGATTTTGTAACTTAAAGAAAAAAAGTAGCACTGTAATTTTTAGAAAAAGGAAATAATGAAAGATGGTTTTTATAGTCTCACATTAGAAAAGGCCTTTGGGGTATGACTTCCACATGAGAAGACAGTTTTTAAATGTTGCATCTGGGTTCATATTTTTAATTTTTTTCAGAAGACATTATTGAACAGGGTTGACAGATGAGTGAGGAAGTGTGAAGTGATGTTTGTTCTAAGCAGGACAAAATGTGACTCTGTTCAGGCTATGAAGTCCCTGAACATCTGTAAAAGAATGACACCCCAAAATGAAATGGAAAAACAGTTTTACTTTTGACCCTTGGTCCTCTTTTTATGTCAGTGAATGAGTAAAAATAACAAAAATTAAATATCAAATAAATACATGAAGAATTCCAAAAAAAAGAGAAATGTCATTTTTAAATGGGTAATAATTGAAAATATTTTTATGACCACTATTACTAATGGTGGTAGAAAACAACATGCACACACAGTTCACTAGGGGTATAAACTGTCTAAGAATATGGGCAGGACAACTTTGATAAGTGTATAAAATTTAAAATGTGTCTAATTATAGATTTAGGAATTTCTTACAGAAGCACTGAGGAAAATATGTCCTAGATGTTCAAAATTGCCCAAGATTACACCGATAACAATGGTAAAAATCTGTAAATACCCATCCAATGAAAATGAGACATTTTACAGTGAATCTTTGACATATACTAATGTGCAACTGTGAAGCCCCAGGGACAGCTGTTACAGATGTATGTAAAGGGAGAGGTACACAGTAGCTAAAGCAAAGAACAAGTTATAAGTTTGTACACATGTGGTATGTATGCATAAAGGTAAATTCATACATATATGTGTTGTAAATATATTTATAAGTCTATATATCTGTTATAGATTAGACTAAGAACAGTAATTTACACAGCTATTTGGATTAGGGGAACATATAACTGTAATACTTTCATAACAGTATGTTTGACACATATAGCAAAATGAAAAGAGTTAAAACATCTAATTATTGAGAAATGGACCTCATTTCTGACTCATGAACACACAATTGTTGAGAATAATGTTAGCTAACATTCATGACCTCTAATTGCTGAGAACTGTTTTTGAGCATTTTACATACACCTCCTTAACTTGTCTCAGTAACACTATGAGTAAACCAGGTTTCAGACCAGAAAAATGAGTCACAAAAGTTATATACTCCAAACAATGCTTGTCTGGAGCAAGCATTCAGAAGGAGGCGGTTTGACCGTGGAGGTCTTCTTCATAATAACCTTTCAATACTAGCAGTGAGGAGAGAAGACGATCATGTTTTATTTTTAAAAGAGAGTTAAGAGGTGTCCAGTCTTCATCCCAAAGAAACATTTCCTCTGTGTAGATGATGGCTCAACCTTTATTAGAAAATTTACAGAGAACTACTACCTCCTCATCTAGTCACCTGAAACCACCGACAGAATTAGCTGTATGGTTCAGCTACCATTCCCACCTATTGATTAGTATCGACTACTCAGAATCTGAAACAATGATGAAAGAAAATAAACATACTCTTTTCTTGTGATAATATTTCTCCCTCTGGATGAATATATAACTGATTTCCATTTTGTCTGAATTTCAAGCTAAGCAAACAGTATCTTTACTTCAGATGTAACATGATTTCAAAATCTTTCTGTCACACCAAATTTCTTCTCATAACAGTTTGTCAGTAATTTGGAAGAGAAGACAGCTCCTTTCCCCTTCACCACTGCCCTTAGACTGAATAAAACCATGATGAAAAAGACTCTAGGGCCACAGGAAAAAGGATGAAATAGCACTGTCTACTCCCAAATACAGAGACACCGAGGTTTACCAAAACATAATCATAAAGGCAATACGTGACATCATCAATGCATGTTGAAATCGGCAGTGTGTGCATTCTGGAGCAGAGAGAGGCTGGCATCGAAGAGGTAAGTTATCTAATAGCAAGCACGCAGGTGCGAACACTTACAGTGTGGGGCAGGGGCAGTGGAATAGACAGGAGAGTAGGAGCTGGTTTGAATTCCGATTCCTATCCACCTATTCGCTTATCCACTAAGTCTTTATTGAGCAGCTTCACTATCCTAATCCCCTGAAGAGCCGATGGTCTGCAGAAGGTAGAAGGATGCATTTGGTGATGCAAAGTGTGAGGAAGGGTTAGGGTACCGATGTGGAAGATCTACCGTGGAGCCTCAGAAAAGACAGAGAGACTTGCCCAAGATGGTGGAGTTTGTTGTAGAGAAGTGAGAAGAACATAACCAAGAATGATAATTATATGCAGAAAGTTTGGAAGTCACTCTTGAGGTCTGAGAAAAAAGGTGATGAAATTAAAATTGCAGCTGGAAAAATAACTGGGCCAGGGACGTGCAGAAATGGGGAGAAGGTTTACAGACTTTTGCAAAATTAAATAAATGTCACCTAGAGCCTGAATCAAAACCATATAGTAAGTACAGAAGGGTGCAGAGTAAAAACATCAGAGTTAGGAAAACACAGGGTATATTTAAATCCATATAAACTAATTATAATTTAAACCTAAATATTCACACAGTCGAATTGCCAACTGTATTAATTTTCTATTGCTGGTGTAATAAAATATTGTTCATTTAGGGGGTTGACATAATTTTATTACATTTCTGTAGATCAGAAATCTGATATAGATTTCACTGGGTTAAGATCAAGATATCAGCGAAGATTTGTCCTCCTCTGGGGGACACAGGGGACAATGTATGTGCCTGCACTTTCCAACTTCTAGAGCTGCCCACTCTCTCGCACTCTGGTGCCTTTCTTGGCCACGGTGGGCTGAACATTTCTCATGTACTTATTCTCTGATTCTTCCTTCTCTGCCTCACACTCCCAGTTTTAGGGCTGTTGGGATTACTTTGTACCCTACTAAATAATCCAGGATAACCTTATTATTTTAATATCAGCAAAGTAGCAACTTTGATTTATTTACAACCTTAATTCCTCTTCATCAAATGATCTCCCATATGGATTAGGGCATGAATGTCTTTAGGGGACATTATTCTACTTTTCCTCTCAATGAATCAATGGAGCTTTATAAAACCTAACATAGAAGAAGTATACAAAGTTGATATCCAGAAATTCATTTATATGCATGAAGAATTTGACTTTTTGTAAAACTGAAATATGGCAATATTTAAAGTAATAGATCAACTAATAATTTAAAAAGGCAGAAATAAGTTGATATGCAAATAAAATTATATAAACATCTGAAAGATGGCCAAGCTTTAATATCTTTAACAAAATTACTTTTGTTACAAAGACTGTAAAAGCAACACATTGAAGAGTGTTCCCAAGGAATAGAGAAATGGAACTTTAATCAGTGAAAGGACTTCACAGTGTTATATCTATTTTTCCATCAACACTGTCAAATCAGTTATTAGAATATAGAATACAGGGTTAAAGAAAAACATTTCAATGTGAACACCTATTAAATGCCAGGACTTATTCATTGTGACCTTCTGACTAATCCCTACCATGAAAATGACACTTATTTTTAGGTAGATAAAAAATAGACACTCAGATGAATTTGTTCTGTACAATGCATCATGAAGCCATCTCAGCAAGCATATTATCAAATTTAATAGAATACCAGGCTTTTGTATTTATGTATATTGGTAAAAATAATTAGTCGGCTTTTCTAATGTGAAGTTCTGTCTAGAAGAACCCACTGCCATGTTATGGTCAAATGGAATGAGGTTGAAGGTATACTTTAAAATTTAAATTTCTTCCAAGGAAAATTAAACTGAATGATCTCATAAGTTTATAATCTTGAGGGATGTTGGAAACAGACTGGAAAATTGAAGGAATAATTAATAAAGAAGTTAGGAATTAAAAAGAATATTAGCCAAAATCAGTTGTGATAATTAAGATTTGAAAAATGGTTTAGGACAGAGGAGAAATTCCATATATCCATGAAAGGGGGGGAAAATTGGTTCCGGCATTTCCTAAACAGACTATACGAGTTAATTTTGAGTTTAAGGAAATGAGGGAGAAGTGTTTGCTTCACGGTGAAGGAAACTCAAATCTCAGCATAAAAGAGCTTTGAAAGTGAGTTCTCTACACAAACAAGAGCTGAGCGGTGTCACATTCTGTCTACACACACCCACACACACACACACACACACACACGCACCCGCCATGATGCCAGCACAAAGTGTTAATGGATTCGGCAAATGTGGGCTTGAGAAGCGGCCAGGTGCACAGAGAAGAGTGAAACAGAACCAAGTAGAGATACTGAAAAGGCCATCAGCTTGTGCCCAGAGAACTGAGCAATGGGATACTCTCCACAGGGTTTCTCTTCTGCTCTCTGTAGAACACGAGGCAGTACAGAAATGATGACTAAGTGCGTGCTCTGCCCTGCTGAGTGCAGGTGGGAGGAGGTATTTCCCAAGAAACTGAGTGAGAGAAATGGGATTTTCATTTGTAATAATACCCATATTTGCCCAGATTTTCATTGTTTTAAAATGCACTTGCAGTCAGCTTTTGGTAGATCGAATCAAATCTGATGCTCCAAAACTGTGTTAGGCAAAAGTCCCTTTCAGAGCCAAAGAAAGGAGAGTCCTAATGGAAACTCTAACGCATGACAAAATGACATCGATGGTCTGAGCATCTCCAACAGGGCTTTCCACACTCAGGGGCGACCCAGGTGCTGTGGCCAGCATTTGGGAGATGGATTCATTTCCCTCCTATTCCAACTCCCCCCACCACCTCATCTGGATTACATACATTTTCCTTCTATTCTTTCTTGTACACACACAAGAATAGTGGATGGGGAATGTGGACGAGGGTTAAGGAAAAGAGGACGCTTAGACATTTTTAGTGAAAATGCGAATCATTTGATTTTTCTGAATAAAACTTGATTAGAGTGCATTGGAAATCCTTAAAATGTTCCTCTATGTTGACTAGGAATTACTGTTCTGGAAATTTATTCCAAAGAATTACTCAAGACAGCAGACAGCCTTTAGTTACAGTGATGTTCCTCACAAAATTGGCCATAAAGTCGAATACCGGAAGCAACCAAACCTCCGAGGACAAACTAGAAAATAACAAGAAACAATGGTAAATCTGCATCATTAATATCATAGCCATTAAAATTAGGTTATGGTAGGATAAATAATGAAAATGTACCAACATATTCCAGTGAAAAATCAGCTTAAAGATAATATAGACAAGTGATTCCTTAAAATAAAATCATATGTATGTAATACACAAAAACAAAGAAATATTTGAAGGACATACGACAGGCTGGTTATAGAGTTCTCTTGAGGTGATGCGTTCTTTTTTCTTCATTCCAATTAACATTTTCTAGATTCTTTATGAACAATAAAATATTTTATAAACAGTATGTACAGATATATGGATAATCAAAAGTACTATAATAGAGAGAAAACCAATTTAGAAATGCCAACCTTGACAACACCAATGAACATTTACTTTGACAAGTTTCTTCAGATGTATCTATCGCAGGTGTGCTGTGGCAGTTACTAATCAATTCACGAAAGCAGGCTGCCGTAAGATTTGATAAACAGTGGCAAGGTTGCAATGCGCTGTTCACGTGGCTCTGCTCACTCTTCATGGCCAATGCCAGTGATGGGAATACTGAAAAGTAGAGAAATGGTCTGGTGTGAGTAAAACACAAAGGGGCAAGTTTTAGCAAAAGATGCAGATGGCTTAAATAGCATACATCTATAACATAAAGAAAGAAAATGTGACTACCACAGTTATCAGCAGTGCTATAAAATTAGTTTAATAAAAAGATGGTTTTCCAATATTATTTCCTTTAGAATAAACAGTAAAATATATCTTAGCACAAACCAATGCTAATATTTTAATCTTAGGACAAATATGAAACTTTCCTTTTACCAAGTGTCTCCATTGTGATTCATATATATTCAAACTAATTGAAAATTGAATTTTGATTTCACCCCATTTTTGAAAAGGTAAAGGCAGAAAAATCAAATTAGTACTGAGGTACTCATATTTAAGATTTAGCCCCCAGAATATCCATAAAAATAAGATTGTTTAAGTGGACACTGACATTTCTGATATCAGCAGACCGACCCCAGGCTTTTGGGCAGGAGAAACTAGTTTCATAGAAGACAACCTTTCCACAAACCAGGGTGGAGGGGAATGGTTTGGGGATGACTCGGAGGAACACACCTCCTGGCCCCCTTGCACATGCAGTTCATAGCAGGGTTCGTGGTCCTGTGAGAATCTGGAGCTGCCGCTGGTCTGACGGGATGCGGAGCTCGGTGGTAAGGTGAGTGCCAGGGGCAGCTGTGAATACAGAGAACACCTGTTAGCTTACCATCTGGTCACCCGTCCCGTGAGGCCAGAATCCAAACAGGTCAGCGACCAGTCTGATCCCTGCCCCAGGGGCTGGGGATTCTGATCTCATATAATACACTAAACTAAAAAGACGGCTCATCTAAAAAGGTTGCTAAATAAACTGGAAACAAGCTCTATGTCACTCAGCAATAGGGAGGCATTCTGAAAAGCGCACTGTCAAGAAATTTCATTTTTATTTTGTTTTTCTCCTTGTGGTGCTCAGGGTCCATCCCAAGGGCTGATGCACTCTAGCTGAGTTCTCTACATCCCCAGCCCATTAGGCAATTTCAAATTTGTGTGAAAATCTTGGCGTGCACTTATGCAAACTAAGACAGCCAGGAGATATGATCTTGTGTGACCACCACCACGAATACAGTCTGTTATCACCTTACCAAATGACCAAACTGTCTATGTGACACACAACTAGACAACCATGGGAGTCACACATGATTAGGAAACAAAGCTTGATGAAAAAGATTTTACATCCTTACCATTAAAGACATTGGGTAATAGTTCTATGTGTTAAGAAATTATTGTGTTTTGAAAATAATATTGTCACTTCTGTAGTCTAAGTTTGTGAACTACAGTACCCAAAGATAATGTGTGAGACATATCACTGCAAACAGTTCTGTCTGCTCAGAATAATGAAGGATAAATAACTCATCAATAATGCTGCTGATGTCAAGGACATCCTCCATGGTGCCCATTTATTAACAAAAATAAACTCTAAAACTGTATTACCTGCTTCCGGTTCCTTCAAAACTGAGCCCAGCAAGGAACTGCTATTGATTTTTTCAGAGCTAGGTTATGGAGACAAATCGATGTTAGGAAGAATAAAATCTGAGCTTATTTTGAATAGAGCAGAAAGTATTAGTTCTAAAATTGATATGCTTATAAAAATTCCCAACACTCAGAGGCATTGCTTGTGAACAAATACTAGGACCTGCTATCATATAATACAGGACCAGCTATATTCTTGGTCAAGCTGTACCAGGAATGTTTTCAGCTCTAGGTAATTAAAAATTTAAATCACTGTAGCATGAGCAAATGAATCTCCGTTCCTTCCCCGCACCCAGGCCAGCCCTTCCAAGGCAGGCATGTGCTAGTGCTTGGCCTGGCTGTGTAGGCCCACATACTGTTTCATGGCCTATGTTTTACACCTTAGCATTTGTCTCCAAGCTTGAAGCTGTATAGCTGACTCACCATGGGTCAGCCTAAGGTGTCCACATTCAGGAGACTGAGAAAGCTAGTCAAGCTGTACGTGGACTCTTTTATTAGATTGTTATATCTTACTGTCTAGGGAGATTGAAAAACTAATAGTATTTAGCTGAGTGCACCACCATTCCAAACAAAACTGGAAGTTGAGTAGCAAGATAGAAGAAGGGAACAGATCATGATTAGGCAACTAACAGTGTTTCCCACACAGATCTAATTATTATGCATATGTGAAGACGAATAAATGTTTTTACATAAGCAATACCTCAGTAAAACATATAAATCATTCATATTCAGTATGAATTAAAACAGAACCCCATGGATGATAAAACTATGACATGAAAGAATCGGCAGGGAGTACTGACTCCATCTGAATGACATGTAGATATAAATTTAAAAAAAATGATTATTATTATCATGTTGAATACAAACGTTAAAATTTTTCATAAAAACTCATGATATCAAATGACAATCACCATTAATGGAATGGAAGAAAATTACAAACCCAACCAATAAATATCAGGAGATTTGAAAAGTGGTAGAAAGAGACGTGACTTGCTGCTGTTAAGATGAGAAACATAGTTTGTGTTTAAGTAACCATTTTAAAGAAAATCAGTAGAGGCAGATAGAATTACAGATGAATATCCACGCTCTACTGCAGAGCGGAGGGGATGAGACCATAGATCAAAGACTGAATCAGATATTTTAAAAACAAAAAAACCAAAAGCAAAAAAAATCAAGGAAGCATTCAGCTAAAAACATTAAATAAATGTTTATAAAATTATAATCTAATAAGGACATTTGTTATTACAATAAATAGAATAAGAAAATAGACATTAAAAATCTGTTTTAAAAATGAAAACTCTTTTGAATATCATATGTAATAATCACACCACACACCACACAATTATTTAATTATGAAGTCAGTAAAAGTATAAGGCAGAAATTTCAGGCAAATCTGCATACGGGGTGAGAAATGCTAATAAAATAATAAGTTTTCTAATGCATTCTAATGTATAATACATGCTATAGAATAAATATTAACTAAAATAAAGGTATTTTATAATAATTCTAAAATGACTTTGCGAATGCTATGATAATCGTAAAGTTTTAGGTGCCCTTTGGCAAAATACTGAAATACAGATAGGAAACAGTTTGAAAACATACAGAATTTAATAAAAATAAAATTAATGAAAGACTTTTTACCATTCTCTTAATTTATAATGAACTGAATAGAGTATCAGTAAGCATAACAGAATTCTGAATATTTCAATTGATGACTTGCTAGATATGTATCCTGGGAATAGACTGTATATTGGGAAACATACAGCATGAATTTAAGTTGGTCATATTAATGGACATATAAAACAATATCTAAAAACTACACACAGTCCATTTTTATCATAACACTCAAAATAATGACAATTAAGAAAAAATAACTACTAGAATTAAATTTTTTCTTGAAAAAACTAGATTGAAAGGCAAGAACAAAATTGCAACTGTGAAACACATTGAAAATCATAATACCTTCATAGTATATCAAGTTCATGATATAAAATGCATTCATGGAGAAGAAAAATGAGCAGTCATACATTTTTATAATAGACAAGAAAAAAACATTTTAAATATACTCAGAATTCATTTCAAGAAAGTAGAAAAAAAAGAAGATAGAAAACACACATTAGTAGGAGAAACAAAAAAAGGAGAACATTAATTAAAACAAAAAGTTACAAAAGAGATGTTTTAAATAACTAAAGCCTTGGAGAAAGTGAGAGAAATTCAATAAAATAAACCATAATTCAAACTAAAGAAAGAGAAGATGATATTAGAAAACAAAAAAATTCATAAATTAAAGTAAATATTTAATTTCTTCAAGTTTAGATGTCTCTAAAAATAAATAAGAAGGTCGGTGTTTTTTAATAATGCCTAAGAGAAAATATTTATGTTTTATTTACTTTTTGCAGTGCTGTGCTTGAATCCACGGCTGCCAGGCAGGCTCTCTACTCCTGAGCAATATAGCCCAAGCCCAACATGATTTATTTGATAGAACTTTTTTATTTATTTATTTATTTATTTATTTATTTATTTAATTTTTCTTTTTTTACAGCTTCAGCTCCCCAGAACTTTTTATTAGTAAAGCATGGCTGTTAGTAATTTTTCTTCACAAATTTAAATTGACCAAAAGTGATGCAATAAATTGATAACATTTTTAGAGCTGGAAATCTACATTTCCTACACCCAACGTTCCCATAGAATGTCAACCCCAAACAAATTCTGTTGAGAATATTTGTAACCTTTCAGGCATTTTGACCATTGAATATACTTCTAACAATATTTCCACTTTTCCAAGGTCTAGAGAAAGGAGGAGCAACTTATTTTCTTTTACTGAGTGGTACAGAACACCAACAGAGTGGCTAAAAAATACTGACGGGATGTGAGGGGCTAAGCATCGCAAGCCACTGTCTCTTAAGGTACACATTTGATCAGATGCTTACATTACTGCTGTGATCAGAGACGCTGGAAAATGCTGTGTTAAAAGAATTTCCTTACTGTTGAATTGCAGAGATCTGAGCAGTCCTAAGAGCACTGCAAATTTGTAACAGGTTTTTATGGCTTGTCAAACATCACAAAGTTAAAAAGAAAACACAAACAGGCAAGGGTATAGTCCCATCATAGAGTCCTTACCTCTCAAGTGCGAGGTCCTTCACAACCCTTAGAGTTTCTGTGGTGTGGACTTTCGCTGATTACACATTGGGAAACTTAAATCAAGTATAACGAGTCTGGGATCCCAATGTTATTCAGTCCTCATATAATTCAGTATAACCAGAAGGCACAAGCAGGCAAATGAAAACAAACAAACAAACAAAACAAAATCCTTTTGGATAGAAAAAACTCTTTCCAGTTCCACACAGGGGTGCAAACTGTTCACATAATTCTCAGGTTGTTCACACCTTTATATTACCTAATTAGACCTATGCTATGTGAATTCACAACTCCGGCTAGAAATAAGAAATTAGAAATAAGCATCACTGCTGACTGTATATCGGAAACATCCTTTTACCAAATGTAAGCAAGAAATACACAAAAGAACAGTCCATCTTGGGCCAGTGGGAATCATTCCAGAAACACAGGAAAATGTAGCTTAAACATTTAAGAATTACTATGTTAAGAAAAAAAGTTATCATTTAAGTATTTTTCAAAACTCTTTTGATAAAATATAGCACCTGAAAAATCTAAATAAAAACCACATATTAAAATGAATGAAAAGATATATTCTTAATGTTGTGTGCAAGAAAATCATGAAACAATGTTAAATCAGCTGCCAGGCTCACTCTTACTGTAGCTCTATTAAACTGACCTGTTAAAATAAAAATTAGACAGGATGGCTTCCTTTCATCCTTTCACTCATTACTGTAAAAGTGATCATATTTAAAAGTAAAGAATCAGAGCTATAACTTCTGAAAAATTGAGTATAGCATTAATATTTCTGCAGATAAGTGAAAGTATTTGGAAAGTCCAAGAGAGCACTAAGGAACTTCAATCAAAGATCTTAAAGGTACTCCCCAAAAAGGTATGTAATAAATAAATTCTTAAAATATAATTATAAAAAAACTCATTGACATCACCCAAAAAAAAGTTCCTCTTAGAGAGGAACTTAAGAATATACAAGACAAACTGAGTTAAACAAATCTTAGGATCTACTGAGCAAATGAAAAGCAGACACCAGTAGAGGCAAAGTTCTTTCTTGAACAGGATCCTGCTTAATAACTATCTGAATGACTTATATATTTCTATTTCAAACTAGTTAAAATATGACTGACAAAGTGATTCTTGACAAAATATTCTGAGACGCGTTTAAAGACATACACTACACTCACCATTATTATTACTATAAAGCTATGGTTATTGATGTCACAATGTTACCATAGGAACACGTATACACATACAGAATTCTATCAGATTCCAGATATGTATGAGGGATGAGTACGTGATATCTGCAACATTTCAATTACTTGAAAAAGATGGATCTGTCAGCAAATCATATTGCAGAATATAGACAGCCATTTAAAAGAAATACTAGATCTTTCCCTCCAGCCTTATGTGAAAATATATTTCAGAAAAATTGAACACTAGAAACAAATAAATACACAACCAAATGTCTGAGGAATCCTGGGTGAATGTTATAACCTGGGTTTAAGAAGCCCTTTCCAAATATAGCATGCGATAAAAATAAGTAAATAAAATCATTTCTGGCCCATATCAATTAAAGTAGTTTTTGCTGTTGTTTTTCGTTGTTGTTTGGGATTCTGGGCATTGAATGTAGGACCTTGCTTTAGTCAGGCAATCTATAATGAGCCACACTCCCGATCTGATATTGAATTTTTAATTAAAAACTTTTCTACAAAATAATTCCTGTTCCAGACAGTTTACTGGTGAGTTTAGTTAAATACTTAAGAGAAGAAATAATAAAAACTAAAACAATAAAATTAGAACACTTTCTAACTAATTTTATGAATTCCGCATTATGAATAACAAAGTTGAAAAATACATAACAAGAAAACATATCTGTATACTGCACTATTGGTTCATATCAACATAGATATAAAATTTCTCAATAAAAATATTTGCCACTATTTCCAGAACTTACTTAAAAGATATCATTACCATGATGGCTAATCTTGGTTGTTAGCCTGATTGGCTTGAGAATGCCCTGGACTTTAGTAAAGTGCACTTCCATTTCCAGTGCATCTGACTGGTCACGCGGTGTGATTTTGGTGACTATATCCAGTCACTGGCCTCTTTCTCTTGGGCTCTTCTCTTGCTCTCTGCTTCCTGGCTGCCAGGAGATGAGCAGTTTTCTTCTGCCTAGCCCCTTCCAAAATGACTTTTCTGCCTTGGGACCAGCTGACCCTGGCCTGAAACCCCTTCAACTATCAGTAAAATGCTTCCTTACACTGTGCATGTGAGATATTTCTGCACCATGATGGAAAACTCACTAATACCAAGTGATATTTCTGGCAGGAACCCAAAAGTCGGTTTAACTTTTGAAAATAAATATAATTAACCATATCAACAAAAAATTTTTAAAAGCATAAGATCATCTTAGTAGTTGCAGAGACCATTTTATAAAATCCAATATTTATCCATGTAAAAACCCTCAGAAATCTAGGAACGAGGAATTTGCCCAACCTAATAACAAGCATCTAAATATGCTTTGCAATTAGGTTACAAAACAAGAACAAAGATGTCTAACCCTGCCTCTTCTATGCCAGGGAAAATATGAATATGCTGCTACATTAAATATATAATACAATAAAGGATAGTATCTAAATATTACATAACAATAAGATAAACAAAATTGTTCTTATTCATAAAGAGGCAAATAATTAATCAATGAAATATTTTCATATTCCTAAAACTCAGCAATAAAATAAACAAACTACTGATTCAAACAAAACCATGAGTGAATCTGGGAAACATTATGCTGAGAAAAAGAAGGCAAACATAGACTATCTCGTATAATTCCATTTGTATGCTATTCTGAGATGAAAAAAATAATACACCGTGATAGAAAGCAGATAATTAGTTCTTGGGGTGGGGGCTGGGGTAGATTAACTGGGAAGGGAGACAGCTGAGGGCGATGGAAGAGTCTAAATGCGGCTGGGGTGAGGGTCCCGTGGTGCGCACACTGGCCTCAGTGAAGGTGGGTGGTGGGCAGGCCAGCCTGGCATGCTGTGAATGCGTCTAAGGGTATGGATTCCACTGATTTATTGCTCATGGTTGAAAGTGAAGGAATGAATAATATCGTCGAATGAGAACATAAAGAATCAGAAAAAGACCAAAGACAGAAATCCAAGAAATGCCTCTCCCGAAGCAGGAAGGGAAGAGCACAGTCAAAAACCCACAACAGAACAAAAGGTCGAGGACTTCCATTTCTCAAGTGCCTGGTGAACTTCTTGCATTCTCAGGCAGACGGTCATCTGAAAGATTTGAACAAGAACACCTACATTAAGTCGCCTGGAAGTCAGAATCACCCTTGTCACGGGAAAAGAACCACGGGTTGGAACTCGGTTCTGGTTTTGTGATTCTGTAGGACTTATATCCAGTTTTTGTTCATATTGTTATCAGGTAGAATATTCCAAATAAACATTACCAGGTTCTAGATTGCTTGCCCCTTCTTTGGAGTTAGATTCCAGGTTCTTCTTGCCTTGAACAAAGAAGTGAATGAAATGAGCAAAAAGCGGTGACAAAGTTTATTTGAAAGGCAAAATGGAGATTGGGAGAGAAACTGGCTTTGAAGAGCAAGTTTGGGCCAAACAAAGGAAAAGTAAAAAAAATGAAAAGAAAAATTAAAATACACACTGCATCTGAGAGACATGGTATGGGCTATCAAGGAAAGATATGATAGCTCCAGGTCCTTATGGCTTCCTTTATTTTATACTGTCTAAATTTTGAGGGAACCTGCAAGAATTTCTCTATCTGGGTCCTGAGAGGCGGTGTTGAGATCTCACGCCTCAGGCTGACGTCAGGTCTAGGCCATTCCTGCAAGAAGTCTCCTCTTGTTTGGGATTTTGTGAATAACGGGTCATGCCTATTTTCCCAGCCAGCTTTAGCCACACCCTACTCTCCTACCTCAATATCACAGTTGCAATCATTCCTAGTACTTTCTACTATTAGTACTTCAGGAGAAAAAACAGTGATTAAGGGATGAGAGGTAGCGGGTCACTGGGATAGACTGAATTACTCTTGCTTTGCTCATTTTCTTTATCTTTCATGGATGTAAGCATGCAAAATTCTGAAATAAGTGGCATTTTAAATGTTGGAAGGGTCACTCTAACCACAGTTAAAATTAGATTATTTGTTTTTATTGTCAAGCATTTCGAGTTTTTTTAAATTTTTGGCTATTAATACCATGTCAGACAAATAGTTGGCTAATATTTTTTCTCATTCTTCAGATGGGCAAGTGACCTGAACAGACACTTTTCACAAGATGAAATACACACAGCTAACAAATACATGAAAAAATTCTCACTATCATTCTCACTATCATTATCTATTAAAGAAATGCAAATCAAAACTACAAGGAGATATGATCTTGCCCCAGTGAGAATGCCAGTATCCCAAAAATAAAAAAAAATGACAAATATTGGCAAAGATGTGTAGAAAAGGAAACCATTATATACTGTTTGTGGGAACAGAAATTAAAACAGCATCTCTATGGGAAACAGTATGGAGGTTCCTCAGAAACTACACACATAACTACCATATGATCCCGTTATTTGACTATCCAAAGAAATGAAGCAGCAAACCAGAGACGCCTCCATGCCCACGTTTAGAATGTCATATGCATACAAACAATGAAGTGTTATTCTGCCATAATGGGTAAAATCTCATCACCTGCAACAAAATGGAGGACATTATATTAAGAGAAATAAGCCAGACACAGAAAGACAAGTCCCACATGTTTCTCTCACAAGTGGAAATTTTTAAATGCTGACCTGAGTAGAATAGTGATTATTAGAATTTGGGAAGGGTGTAGTGGGAGTGAGGGTGGAAAAAACATAGTTGGATATGACCAGTGCATGCCACTTCCATATGTGGAAGTATCACAGTGCATCCCATGAACATGTACAACTAATAGGGGTTAATAAAATCATCCTTGTTTACAGTGTAATAAGTTCCTGA
>PVJO010020650.1:0-31573 GCA_004026905.1 Hystrix cristata
AGTGTAAGCCACCCCCATCCCCATGACCGAGCTGCATGTCTGGATTTGCACAGCTTAACTCTGATTCAGTGAGGGAGGAGAGGAGCCTGGAAATTCTGGGGAGACTCGGGCTTTCCTGAACTGTAGAATGTGAATGAGGGGTAGTTGTACCACAATCTCAAGAACCAGTGAGGCTGGGGCTGCCTTCTTGGTTAACACAAGTGGGTGAATTACACATGAGGAAGCAAATGAATGAATAGACGGTGACTAATGCTCACAGCAGTGTGACATCCAGGGTCACTTCTGTTTCCATGAATGGTGTGTAGCAAATCTTTTTCCCCAAAGATGGCTGTGCCAAGACATTCTAACGCATGTGCTCTTCTGTAGTGTAACCTCGACTCCTTCTATGGAGAGGTGGTATCTTTGTGGCCTCCCCTTACATATATGGGACTTGTGATGGCTTTGAGCAGCAGCATATGGTGAAGTAAGCCTATGTCATGTCCAAGACCCATCCCAAAGTGTAATGCAGCTCCGCTTTGTTTTCTAGGGTACTTGCACTTTGAGCCCTGGATTTCTGTGTTGCTTTGGTTTGAATAAGGTTTGTCTCTCTGAAGTCATGTTGAAATCGGATTGCCACTGTGGCTATGTTGTTGGGAGGTGTGGCTTTTAACAAGAGTTAGGTCATTAAGAGGGCTTAACACTGTTCTTTCTTGCATGAGCGAGGTCTTGTTCTTGTGGGCCTGGTTACTGTGAGTGTCAGTTGTTATAAAGCAAGGTAGCCCCTTATATTTTTTCTCTTCCACACATATCCAGTTGCCTTTCCACTTTCCACCATAAGTCAAATCAGCTCATGGCCCTCATCAGCTCTGGAACCATGGGCCAGAATAAACTTTTCTCATATAAATCATCCAGTCTCAGGTATTTTGTTATGACGACAGAAAATAGACTAAGACACATGAAAAGGATATAACCACTGTGAGGCTGCCATGCTGTGAGCAAGCCAAGCCACATGGAGGGGCCATGTGCAGGTGCGGCGGTCAGCAGGCTTAGTATTCCTGTACTCCATTCTCCAGCTGTCAAGGGACTTTGGGCTTTGAGTCCCCCCAGGGAAGGTCCCAGACAACCAGAAGCCAATTCTGCAGTATCTTGTGTGAATTTCGGGTCCAAGGGATGTAGGAACTTAATACCTGAATGTTCCTGTGTTGGGGTGGCTTGCTATGCTGAAACCTAGTACTTGAGTGTTCCTGTCTCCAAGTCCCTAGCCCAGAATAGAGGACTGTCACCAAGCAGGGGCTCTATTACGCAGTGGAGCAAAGGAGTGAGGGATAACTGAATAAATTAGCATTCATCAGCTAAGCTGTGCCCGCATGTATATCTAGCTGCTTTCAGAAGCCCTGCCCATCACCTTACTCTGTGCAACACAGAAGCTTTCATGGCGGCTGGAGGCTCCGGAGCTACGAAAAAAAGGTCTATTTTTCAGAAACCATGATGCTCTTTCCTCTTTGACAAGCCAGTCTGGCTTCATTGGTAAATTTTGTAGGAATAGGAAGATAGAACGCTAATGCAAGTGGGAAAGGGAAGGGTGTGCAGAATGGAAATATTTTCGTCAAGCTGTGCGGTAGCATGTTATTTTCTACTAAAATGAAGTCCTACATAGCACCTCTAAGAAGCCACTCTTAAGAGTGTACTGAAAAGGCTACCAGCTAGCTTTGCTCTCTAATTCACCACAGCCCCATTCCTACACCTGGCTGCCAAGGTCAGGGAATAAATTCCTTCCAGTGAAGTCCACTTTCATTTCAGTCCCAGTCCTGGATGGAGGCAGTGTGTTTCAAGCGCTGGCCAGTGCCGGCTCCCTTTGATTTGCAGCTGCAATTAAGAATCCTAACTGTGGAGGAGGATTTGTAAAGAGCCAGGGCAACATTGCTACCTGGACAGCTCTGGTGGGCAGTGTCCTCGGGCAGCTGTCTCCTAGCTGAGAAGGACTGCATTGCATTCTGGAGGTAGAAGGCCAGCTCCTTTCAACAGGGGGCTACGCCTGCATCTTAATGACAAAATCACTGCTTCCTGGGTCCTGCAGCCCTTGGAGGCTTCCCTAACATGTGATCTGGGAGTTGTTGGGAACACTCGTTGGCTGCATCCTGGCTGGAATACCTGAAGAAAGAGGCTGAATTGCATTGTAGAGAAGGGATCTGTCAAGAAATCCATATGGTAAATCAACTAGAAAGTGCTTTGTCAACTTGAGCCTTGGAAAGTGGGAGCCTAGTTTAGCTACTACCTTTTCCTAGAAGGTTATTCAATAATTTTTCAGTTCCCCAAAGCAGACAAATATACAACTAAATTTAATCCAAACATCCTGAAACTTCAATTTGAAAAGGCTTCAGGCAGATTTATCCAAGTGTATGAGCTGGTGCCATCTATGGGCGGGTTGTGGTGCAGCAGCCTAGCTCTACTAGATGCTGTTAATGTCTAGACAGAAAGCAGCACAATCAGTAGATGAAATGTGAAAGGGAATTTTAAAAATATTTCAAGAATATAATTATTTCTTAATGTATCTTGATTTATATGGAGGGAAGAGTGACTCTTGGAATTGGAGACAGAAATTACATTGTGTATTAGGAGACAGAGAAAATTATCTTACAGAAAATTCTCAGAAAAAAAATTGTGTGTATAAGGAAAATGAATTCACTCATAGGTCTGTTAGGTTGTGGAGTCAGACCCCCAGAGGCTACGGTGCAGGATGAAGAAATGGCTCTAAACTGCCTACACAGGAGCCGGCCATAGTGGACTTGCATGGGCTAAATTGACATGTTTGGGAGCAAAGCTGTATTGCTTGATCCAACAGAAAGGAGACAGAGCACACGTGGGAGAGGTTGGAAAGGAAGATTATGAATGCAAGCCCGAGAGAGGAAATCTTAGCAACAGGCATGTTTGATGAGGGAGGGGAATGGTGCTACTAGGGGTACAGGGCAGCATCTCTCTGCATTTCTCCATGGAAAGTCTGGCTGGATTTACTCATGGAAAATGGGTTAGAGGTGAGAATATAAGTTGAACTGGAATAGAATCTTGGAGGTGAAAGGGATTTCAGAAGGGCCCCTGGTTTTTCCCACCCAGAGTAGGAGCCCTTTCCCAGGTGTGAGCCATCTTGTTCAAATGCATCAGGGATGTTGGACTTGCTTTTTAGGATGTAGACAGAGCCAGTGAGGAACTTGTAGGATTTGGTTTGCTTGTTCGATTCAGTAGAATTGTGAATAGTGCAGCACCCACCCTTTGCAATGGAGAGGAGAGAAGCGGAAGAGTAAAGTGATACAAGTGACCAGGTATAAGTGTTCCTACTGGCGTCAGGCACTTTACGTACATTATCCTAGTAGTGCCTCATGGGAAGGTCATTTCTCCTGGGCTGGGGATAAAGAAACCAAAGTCTTGCAAACCCGGTCAATTTGCCTGAATTTGCACAGCAGGTCTGAGGAGGAAGAGGAACCAAGATTTGAACTCAGGCCTCCTTAAGTTTTCACCCCATTGCTATGGGCTCCTGGTAGCCTTTACTAGGAAGTCACTCTCTAACGGCACTTGTAAGAAGACGCTTGTCCTGCAGGGTGATGGGCTCTGCCTCATGTCGGACCGTGGTCTCTGCACCCTACAAAAGACAGCAACAGGTTTCAAAGTGGCCAGCTAATTTGCAAAGGAAATGTCTGAGGAAAGCTGAGAAGAATAGGGATGATTTCACTTGGAGAAGGCTGATTATGTAACGAGGCTTCAGGATTATAAAAGATTTTTCAAGCTGGTGGCCACCGGCTGTTCCTCATCTCTACTCAGGACAGAAGAGGAGGAAACTGGCTTAAGCAGCAGCCTGAGGGTGTCTATATGGAAGAATTTCCTGACCTTGGAAGGGGTCAATACAGAAAAAATAAAAGAAAAAAAGAGCACGCCTTTCTCCTGAGGATAGCAAATGGAGAGCAGAGTCATCTTGGTGTGTGGGCTTTGTGACAGCCAATGTCTGCCTCACTAATTGGGCTCGCTGGGTGTGTACCTCGGGATTCTCTCTGCCAGAGTGACTTTGAGTTGCAAGAGAGTGTTGTGGGACCCTTTGAGAATCCTTTCTGACAGCGGCTCCGATGGGACTATGTCTCCATGATAGTCTTTTTTTAACTTTATTTTTTTAATTACATATTTGCCATACATGTTGTTCATGTTCATCATAGGGAATTTGTACCTGTACCTAATACAGTTTAATTCGACAGAGGTAATGAAAGAGATGATGTCTACGACAGTCTTGTGCCAGTCTCACCAAGCACCAGGGCACTATGTGTAGGTAAATTCCAGGGCTTCCCCACACCGGCTCTGTCCTGGATGGGAAAATTACCTAATTTCTGTAAGGGTCAGTTTCCAGGTCCATAAAACTGGGCTGGGAACCTTATGGGATACTGCAGAAGAGAAAACAAAATCACCTATTTTCAGGTCTAGCAGAGTGCTTGGGACATGACACTGAATAAATTATAGTCCTCTGTCCTCACAGCCTAAATCTTTAAACTTTATGTGAGGTCTAAATAAACTCCATTTTTTGAGAGTAAAATGAGTGGTTTGGAGTTGATGAATTCCACAATGGAGACCATGTTTGTGTCTCTATCACCCTTATGGAGTACAGCTCTTGGGTCTATCTGCTCTCAGCTCCAATATTTCCAGACTAGAGCATCGAGGTTCTTTTAGAGTTTACCCTTTTGCTGTCCCGAGTCAGTCATCCAACCAACATTGTCTGGTCCCGTCTGGTCCGATCTAGGTGTCTAGTTCTTCTTAGATAGAGTTCCGACAGAGGCTCTACATTGTCTTACATTGAGCTGGCTTCTAAACTCAACTCCTCAACGGACTTGTTCCGTGGGCTCAGATAAATCACTTCATCTTCTTGGGCCTCAGTTTTCGCATCTGTAAAGCGAGAATAAAAATCTTATAGCCCTCTGGTATGCATGGAATTAAACTCTGCAAAGCACCTGGGTGGAGACTTTGTATGCCACGGCCAAATAATAACTGGGAATAGAGCAAGGGTGGAGGGATCATTTCCAACTCTAGGCGGTAGTGGAGCTATCTGGGAGTACAGACCATCGCGGACTTACGACAGTTCCACTTATAATTTTTTGACCTTACAAGGGTTTGCACCAGTATGTGGATGTGCCTTCTGAAGAAACTGTCTTTAGGGTTTTGACCCTTGGTTGGTTAGTGTGAGTAGCGCCATCCTCCCTGCTGAGCAGCCGCGGTGAACTGTGCGGTCCTGAGCAGAAGCAGCTGGACACAGCACAGTGCTCTGTGCCACTGAGCTAGGACGCATTTTAACCTGGGATATTTTCAGTTTAAAATGGGTTTAGTGTAGCTCCATCGTGAGCTGAGGAACGTCGTGAGTCCATCAGAGTTGAGATTTACCAGGCAGTCTGAAGTAGCTTACAGAGGGTGCCTTTATCTTCTGCTTCTCAAGTTTTTATTTTCTGTTCACTCAAGAGTAATTTCCTCCCTCGTGGAGAGAGCGCTGGGCAGGGAGTAGCTTCTGCGGCCTTCTCTGCTGGCCTCACTGTCTTGCCTTCCTTTCTCTGGGGCAGCCAATCTGATCGGCCGGTGGTGGCACCAGCGGGTGAGATCGGTAGCTTCGCGTACTGTGCTGTTGCTGGCGTCTGCTTCTAGCTGGCTTTGCTTTCTGCTTTAGGTCTCCATCGCGGAAGATGCCTTCAGAGGTCCGCACCTTCCACACACAGTCTTCCAGGAGGCCAGCCTTTGGGAGGTAATTGGATGTGTGCTTAGCCATTAATCAAGCCCGTGTTTCTCAGCTTCTACACTGTGGACACTTTGGGTGAGCTGATTCTTTGTCGCCTGTGGTCGGTGTAGAATGTTCATCAGCATCCTTCTCAGTGCACTAGATGCCAGTAGCATGCCCCACCTGACAGTAAAAATGTTTCCAGACATTTCCAAAGAAAGGGAGGGAAAGAGAGAAGGAGGGAAGGAGAAGAAGAAGAGAAAGAGGAAGAGGAGGAAGACGGAGGGGGAGGAGGTGGGAGGAAGAGGACGAAAGGCAAAGTAAACACCTGAGTGAGAGCCCCTGAATCATGCTGAGACTTGGATCTATGTTTAGGTAGCAGGCCTCTAGTTCTTTCTATCAGAACTCAAAAGAAAAAGGGAAATTTTGCTCTCGTCAACCCTTAAATTTTTAGACTGTGCTACCAGGTGTTTAAGTGAGAGGCTTTCTTTAATTTCTTCATAGTGAAAGAGGGAAAGAAGAGAAAAAGGGAGGTAAAGAGGGAAATTGAGGCAAGAGGCAGCAGCAGCTGATTTTCATGAAATTCCCAAGGGCGAGGGGTGTGTAGAAGCAGAGGCAAGAGGCGGGCAGGGCCCTGCGAGCCACCCAGTGCTTGGGTAAACAAGTCTCTGGGGTGGAAGCTCTGGCAGGTAAATATTAGTGACCATCCTCACAGCAGCTACTGGGCAACTGAAGCGCAGGGAGGGACACATAGCTCCTTGTACAGAAACCGCAATTTTTTTCTCCCTCCGTCGTCCTCCCTAGCCCAGACCCTCTGCCCTGGGTCATGTGCAGCTGCCAGCTGGCTCCAGTAGGCCCAGGCGCTGCTCATCGCAGGCGCTGGAGCCTCGATTCACGGACACCGGGGGGCAAAGGAAACGAAACTCTCCACTCTGTGCCATCGAGAATAATCACCACCTTTTCAGAGGCCAGCTTTGCCCAGTGCCAAGGCAAGAACTGTCTGTCTCGCCACCTTTCAGTTCTTGTTAAAAAGCAGAAGCCATGTCAGGGCCGGGCAGGGCCACAGGACAGAGAGGGCTTTCTTCGCAGCGCTGGATGAAAGTCAGTGCTTTAATGAAAGCTCTTATTAGCCCCAGCTGGTGTCCCATTTTTTCTGAGCTGGAATAAAAAATTGCCTTGGTCGTCCTTTCCCAGGCTAATTTCAAAAGCATAATTACCATCATCATAATTGATTAGTATTTATTTTGGTCATTAATGGTGATGTACTCCCTTGTTACATGTGGATTAAATGGTCCAAGGATATTTAGGGCACGTGGCCGCTGTATTTGTTTTCCCTCATTCCACAGAGATCCCCGCCCCCGGTCTGTTCAGGGTAACCCCTTGATTTCATGACACCCAGAAATTCCCTCTCTGGTTTTTAATGTTCAGACTGCTATGTTACAGTGACTGATCAGTCTGGGTGAAAAGTCGGCAATTCAGAAAAGATACAAAGAACTCAGCTAGTGAGATTTTTCTGAGGATTGAACCCAAGGCCTTGCACATGCTAGGCAAGCACTCTGCCACTGAGCTACAGTCTCAGGCCATGGCCAGTAAGAGGGCATTGATGCTTCAAACTTGCACTGGAGGTAGAAGGCGGAGGGTGGAAGAAAGGAGATAATTTAACAACAGTGAAAATCATTTTTCTTTTTCTTGAGCCCTGGAGGAAGGTAGTTCCCAAGCATCAGTGAGAAGAGAACTGGTATCTTTTGTCTTCAAGACAGAGTATAGGATTCACCTGCTTGTGACACACAAGGATCATAACGTACCACATATTTCAAATAACCTAGTTGCCCATGTTGCCCAAACTTTTAAGACTTCATCAATGAAAGTCCTGGAGGAGATTAGCTTAATTTACACCCACATTTTAGTTGGAGCAATTTTACTTGCACATCATCCCATCTACTGTTAGACACTGAGTTCCCCAAAGGCTCAAGGGGTTGCAGCCAGTAAGACAAATCCACAGCACTTAAAAGCTGGAAACTGCACTGGGGATGCAGGTCAGTAGTAGAGCACTTGCCTAACATGTGTGAGGCCCTGAGTTCCATCCCCAGTACTGGGGCAAACAGCTTGAGATTCCCAGAGGAGAGGAAAGGCTGTTACACCTCTTCCTGTCGGCTGTGCAAAGATAACTGGTCCAGGGTGGGAGTGTAAATCAGTTAAACTGAATACAGGGTTCACCTCTTCTCCAGCCATCTAGATTCTTGATTTGTTGGAAGGAGATCCCCCAAGCTCAGATATACTCATCAGAGCCCTTTCCTGGAAATTGTGAAGCCAAGAGCATTAAAAATCCTCCTTGGTACTGAAGGAAGGAGCCATTCATAGACAACTCTCTATCTGCCATGTGGACAAAACCAGTCAGTCCTCGATGGAGGGGGATTTAGTCAATAGTCAAGAGAAGTTGGTTTCAGAGATGGAAAGAGAGTCTTGGTGACATCCGAGATCCTGCTTCTAGTTATTCCAGAAACCTGGAGCACAAATAGTGAGAATAGCTGGATATGTTGTGCCCTGCATAGCCTTAGGAAGTGCCACTCTCATGGCCACCATGTGATACTGGGCCCTGTGGTTGTGCAGTGTGCAGCCTACATAACTGTGCACCATGACTCTGCCTGACGACATCTCTGCCTTTTCTTCAGCTTACTTAGAGATATTGCAATACTCTGTTATTAAATTCCCCTCTTTGCTAAATGCGGTTGAAACTGAATGTATGCCCCTTGACCAAATGAGAACTAAGTAATATAATGAGAATATTTATTTATACTACAAAGAAAAAAATGATGTATTTCTCCCCACGCTACCCTAGCTTATTCTAGATAGCAGGAAGTACCTGACTTTTAGCTAATTCATTAAGCAATCAGGGAGTGAGGGGCGGGGGTAACTAAGAAGAGTGGAAGCCAGTGTGCACCCTCGGCCCCAGCACAGTGCTGGGGTGCTAGGCCCCGTGAAGCTGCCAGGCCATGTAGAGGGGGCACGAGTGCAAGTAATTTCCGGAAGGCCTTTGGGCTGGCTGCATGGGAACAGCTGCACAGCTCCGTAATGGTGTCAATGTCAACGCAGACTCAACATTTTCCAGGGGGAATGGGGCTGAGCGGGAATGCCGGGCTCCAGCCAGCTCCAGAGGGGTGGGGGATGTGGAGAGAGAAGGAGGGCTGCCAGGCAGAATAGCTGCACGTTCAGACTCCAGGGGAAAAGAGAATGAGGAAGAGTCTTGAAGAAGTTTTAAACTCAGTTCCTGCATTCAACCTCCCTCCCCCAAGAGCTTTCTAAGTCTCTCTAGTAAAATATGCAGACACTTAATTTCAGGAACGAACAATAATTAAGGGATACTTTTTAAAGGAGATGGGAGAGGGACACTGGCAGAGCTCTTAGTAAGAAGACAGAGGGCAAGAATTCAAACAATCCCGAGGAATGTAAATAAGAGTTCTACAAAGAGATGTGGTATGGCGCAGCGGGATTAGTGTGGATTTTGAAATCAGCCTCATCTGGGTTCATGTCCTGGTCTCTGTGGGACTGTAGGGAAGCCACGTGAACTCTGTGAGCCTCGAAGATGGGGATAATAATACCTAATTGCATGTGGTAAAGCACCAGACACAATAAATATTAGTTAGGACTATAGAGCCACCCAGGAAAATAATGCAGTGCCAGAGAGGGGCCCTGTGATAACGAGAGCCACTGGCGTTTACTTTGTTACTGTTATTTTTTCCTCTTACTGTATTCATTTTTTTTTTTTTTTTTGCAGTGCTGGTAATCAAACACCAGGGCTCTTACTTCATTTTTGACACTGTTCTGTGTTCTTCCGTGCATCTTTTCTAATGCAGCTCAGTTTACTGGTTTCACCCCAAGCCAAACCTTTTCTGAGTTATGTAGCATGGCGCACGGGATGGTAGAGAACTGGGGCTCGAAGGTCTGCCACAATGCACCCCGGCATTGTTTGACTTTGTATCTTGTCCCTGCCCTACGCCTCAATCTTTTAGCTCCTGGTGTACCCTTTGGGTTTTGGTTTACGATTGCAGTTTTTATCTTTCTCTCTCACTGCCTGCTTGTATTAGTCATGTATTGCAGCATAATAAATTGGAGCTGTAGCTTGATATCTGAAGGAGATTGGTTCTAGGATCCTGAAAAATACCCAAATCTGTGGATGCTCAAGTCTCTTTTATAAAATGGTTTGGGGTTTGCATAGAACCAATGCACATCCTCCTGTGTACTTTAAATCATCTCTAGATGACTAGAATACCTAATATAATGCTACGTGAGTAGGTGTACTGTGTCCGGGAGTGGTGGTGAATGCCTGTAATGCTAGCACTCTTGGAGGCTGAGGCAAAAGGGTCGCAAGTTCAGTCCTATTCTGTCTGAACAACTTAGTGGTGACCCTGTCTGGAAATAAAAAACCTGAGGATGTAGCTCAGTGTGAAGGTCCTGGGTTCAATCTAGAGTACCACCACCACAAAACAAACAAACAAACAAACAAAGCTGCATTGTATTGTGCAGGAAATAATGACTAAAAAAGAAGTCTGTACATGTTCAATACAGATTCAATTTTTTCTCTAACATTCTGATCAAGGTGGTGGAATTCAAAGCTACAGAACCTGAGGACACAGAAATCTGGTGGTATACAAAAACTTTTAGCTTACAACAAGAAACATTTACTGTCTTATAGTTTCTGCCAGTCAGGAATTTCAGGGCACCTAAGCTAAGTGTGTTGTTTAAAATTCTACATTCTAGAAGTCATTCCAGTTCCTAATCTTTTGCACTTTTTTTTTTCTTTCTGCCCACCAAACACTTGATGGAGAATTTTCTTTATCTAGAGTTTCTGGAAATTTCATCATAATGTACCTTGGTGTGGGGTATATTTTAATCCATTATGATATGATCTTGAAGTTCCTTTTCAATCTGGATATTTATGTTCTTCAAGTTTGGGAAATATTATTGTATTTTTCTTGAAGAATCTTCCCTCGTCTCTGTTTTTAGTATTTTTTATTTTTGTTATTATTTGCATGTTGGTCTTCTTGGGCTGGTCATCTAATTATTTTCTTTCAGTTTGAAAGGACCCCTGTGTCAATAGATTAAGCTTTTTTCTATCCGGAGTTATTAGACTTGACAGAGATGATTCTCTCAATCTCCTGTCTGGAGGGCAAAGGCCTGGTGGCCAGTACTCTGAGACCCCAGTAAGGGAAGAAGGGTGCGGGTGCTATTTCAAAATCCAGTAAACCCACAGCCACTGAATTTTTCTGTTTACAGTACGATACCCTTGTTATCAATTTGGTTTGATGTCATATAGGCCAGAATCACTATGTTTTCCCCTCCCTGGAAACAAATAGTCTTCAACCTGAGTGGAGGAAAGGCAGGTACCTAGCAGTGTGCAGTCAGGGAGGGAATCCAGGCATCTAACAGATATCATCCAATCACCAGTATTTTTATATGTTCTTTCTCTCAACACACCTTTGCTCTCAGCACCAATAACCTGGTGCCACACTTCCCTTAGTGTTTCTGGACATTCTCTTGGATAAATCCAGTAGGTTCACAGACTTTCCTGCTGTTGGATAGGAATTCACCTCCATTAGGCTGACTAATGAGTTACTTCTTGTCCACAAATTCTACAGCTCCTCAAGTTCTGTTGTTGTTTTTGACTCTTTCATTATCCCCTGTGGATTCATGTCTTCAAAATCCCATCATGTTGGTTGTAGGGAGGCGTCATAAAGGGCTGAAACCAAATGCTTATATCCCCATGATCTCTGCATTTGGAAGGCCCTTGTTTGTGTTTCCAACCTTGTCTTGAGTGCTCTTTTGGAAGTAAGGGTGAGTACATCTCAAATCTGTTCTAGAATCCTCTTTTCAGCATTACCTGATCCCAAACAGTATTTTGGATCAATCATGTGCTGTTCAGCAAAAACAAAAACAATGAATATGTATATATGTGTGTGTGTGTGTGTGTGTATATATGTATGTATGTATGTATGTATATGTGTGTATATATGTATATGTGTGTATATATATGTATATATGTATGTATATACATATTTGTTGTTCCTTTACAACAAAAGGAACTATATTTCTGTCAGATGCCTTTCTCAAGGACTTTATCATCCCTTTCTACCTCCTTACATCACATCTGAGGATATAGGCGATGTTCCATGGGAGAAACGGGGAGAAAGTAGAGAAGGCAAAGTTGGGGTAAGGGTAGAGGTAGAGAGGGGCTTGATTATTTATTTGTTTGCAGTTCCTACAGTCAAAAGACAATGTGGGGGCTTATGCTATTTAAGGTGATCAGGGACATCTGCTTTGATGAGCAGAGATCACGGGAGGCGCAGGATTGACATGCGCAGAAAACCTCAGGAAGAATTTCCAGGAGAGGAAAGAAGAGAGCCAGCGATTCTAAAAGGGAAAACCAGAGATCAGTAGAGGGCAAGCAGGGAGCAAGAGTGAGAACGTAGTGAGAACCTGCAGTTAGGATACTGGCATTTTCTCTGGGCGATATGGATAGCCGTATGGAGAGAGAGAGGCTGGAGAGACTCATACTGTGCATCCTGCATCACTCTGGCTATTGCAGGAGAAGGCAGTCATGGCAAGAGGGGAAGCAGAAGCCCAAGAAGGAGACTCCCAGATGCATCCACAGGACCAATAGTGTCAGCTTGGACCAGGAAGTGGGTGGTGAGACAAGGTTGGATTCTGGATACGTTTTAAAGGTAAAGCTGAAAGGTGTATAGGTAAATTAGATAGAAAGTCTGAGGGAAAGAGGTAGCCAGGATGATTCCAAAATTTTTTCTTCAATGACATTTATTTGCCTTTTTTAAAAAGGGACTTATTTGAGAAATATAAAAATGTGACAATACTTTAAAGACTGAGTTCACAATAATACAAGCATTAATAACATACATATTTTTGCATACATGAGGACATATACTGGTGACAATCATATGGGTATAACTTATGAACTGACAAACTGCATTCATAAAGAAATAGGTCAAAAAACAAAATGTATAAATGCATATTACTATGGTTAGTAATTGAGTGGACCCAGCTTTATATCTTTGGTTATCTGAAGTACCATGACAGACAATTTAGCCTTTTGATGAGATAGATCAAAACCTAAAATGGATCACCACTATATAGTCAGTTGTCCAAAGAGTTGAGGTCTTGAGAAACTGTTATCTTTCACAAAAGCAGGTTACAAAAAAGTATAACTCTTATTTGATTGAGGAAATTTCAAATTCTTTACATACATATCCACAGTCAACATTGCAATAATGTACTTTTGCAAGGTCCAAATTTTTTTACTTCAGTTACTGGAAGGATAAAGTTGCCAGTTGTTCAGATGAGCAAGACAGAAGGGAAAGCTGGTTTTGGAGAGATCGGAAGTTCAGTATTGGTTCTGGGAAATTTGAGTTGCCGGTTAGAGAGCCAGGTGGAGATGCTGAGTGAATTGTGGATCGAGGAAGTGGAACCTGCAAGAACACTCAGTGTGAATGGAGCTCTTCCAGTGTGCAAACTTCATCTGTGTGCTTTGCACATAACATAATGATTTCTCCCATCACTACTGCAACCTGACAAGCAGTTATTATTATTCCTGTGCTTAGATGCAAAAACCAAGACACAGAAGTTTAAATTACTTGCTACAGCTGGATGGACCCTAAGCATTGGAGCTGGCCTTGAACCTGGGCCGTCCGGCTGCAAAGCCTGCCTGCCCTCCTCTTCACTGTGCCCTCTGTGTCCCCTTGTTTGATGGATGCCTTGAGAATCTTCCAGGCTTGGTGCAGGCACCAGGAACCTGAGTAGTGAAGCAACATCTCTTGAGTCCAGGGCAATGCAGTAGAAGATTTGGGCTGTTTTTAAAATGAGGCTTCTGGCCCAATCAGAGCAGATCTGGGTTTGAATTTCTTTCACTCACTAACCTTAGGAGACTTACCTGCACCTCTCAGCCTCGATCCTTTCTTTTTTTTTTTTTTTTTCCGCTCCTTTCTTTTGTGAAATTAGGTACATACTGTGTTAGGTCATGTTGAGGATGAAATGAAGTGACGTGTGTGGATGAATGTTACTGGTTATGGTGATTGTTGTTATTAAAGACCAAAGGTCGCAGCGTCTCCTGCTCAGGTATTGTGTCTGGAGGGGCTGGGATTTGCACAAGAGATCTCAGAATCTACTGTAATAGAGTGGAGCTTGGAGAATCTTCAGGAACAGGCTTTTTTCTCTCTCAAGTCAGGAGTAGTTCAGAGCACCGTCCAAATCCCCTGATGCCGGGGATCCACCATGGCCAATGAAATCACTTGCGATCCTTCTGGCCCAGTGCTCTCTTGTCTTCAACTCTACCACAATAGGTCCTCGGGGGTGAGGGTTATGGTGGGGGTTGTCTAGGCTGGAAATTGGACTCATAAAGAAGCTTCCTGTGTCTGAGCCGCCTTGAACTCCCACTTGGAAGGAGCTGGGATATAGCTTTAATCGGCCCCCTCACAGCACACATGCAGACAGCCCGGGAATGTTTCCTTAGATGGGGCAGCCTCTGATTTACAGGAATGAAGAGTCACCTTTAATTCCTGGGTCCAGAAGGATCCCAAATGAATTTAGAACAACTGAAGACTCTCAGTTCAGAGGGACACTGAAAAAAGCAACCAATAATTACAGTTTAGGAGCCATGAAGTAGCCCAGAGTGACCAAGGCCTGTCCGTATGAGACCAAAGAAAGAATTTTGTTTACCAATTTCTCACTTATGGTCCACCTACTTCCAAAAAGATTTTGGAGGTGGCTGACAGGGGAAATAAACAAGAATCCCAGCCATGAGTCTTTCCCCACTGGTTAAACTTCTGAGACAGATCTAAGAAAGTGGGTTATTTTGCCAAGAGGAAAAAGAGGCAGAGCCCGAAACCAAATAAATCATGGAGGAACTTGCTACTTATACACACAAGTATGGTCATACATTAGGATCGTCAAAGGCTTGGTTGCAGAACCACTGTAGATCCCCCATCCTTGGATGTGCAAATCCCTTTTATAAAATAGGGCAATATTTACATAAACCTATGTACAAACTCCTTATACTTACAGTCATCTCTAGATTACTGATAATCCTTAATACAATGTAAATGCTACACACAGTTGTTATGATGTATTTTTAGGGACCAATGCCAAGAAAAATTCTGCTCATGTTCAGGATAGATGCAACTTTTTTCCTGGATATTTTCCATCCACAGTTGGTTAAGCCCAGAGATGAGAACTTTTGTATGTAGAGAACCGATTGTACCTCAAAAAGAGAAAACGTTCCAAATACTTCTTTTTCAAGCATCATCAAAGAATAGAATTTTTCACCAAACATTACCATATTTAAATTACTGATTCCTGGCTGTTCTGGGCATTGAAATAAAATAAAAATTCTTTTTTTTTTTTTTTTTTTTTTTTTTTTTGGTGCTGGGAATCAAACTCAAACTCAGGGCATTGTTCTTGGAAGCCAAGCGCTGTAATCACTGAGCTAAATCCCCAGCCCCGAAATCAGAATTCTTAATACAAATGTCCCTGGGAAGTGACTAAACCAAGTGCTGATTTATCAGGTGGTTCCCATTGGATTAGTTGGTCTAGGAGTGGCTGCTGGTTGTTGCAGAAGAGTGGAGAGTGGAGATTGCTGGTTACCATCAGGGCGAGGAAGAGTGGGCTGGGCTGGGCCACGGCTCGTGTTGGTCTGCCCACAGAAGTGTAACGTGGAGAAAAGAAAAGGTGGGAGAATGTGTGACAGGAAGAAATGGACATTTGTTGGGTATTTATTTTATTCTAGGCCTTTTACATGTTAGCTCTACAACAACTCTGTGAGATGGGCATTTTTATTTCAAATTTTGCTAAGGGGAAAACTGAGGCTTAGAGGGGTGTAGTGCTGGACCTGAGTCCCACAGCTAGAAACGAAGCCAGTTCTGATTTGGTCACCATATGAGCTAGCGTCGTCGGGTTAAAAATCATGCGGAGAGTTAAACTCCTGGGTTCCCGTGGCACTTTGGAAGTCACATCCAGGAAACTTTAGGGATTGTCTCAGTCCAGCCTCCTCCTTTGATAGACGAGAAAGTAAAAGCCCAGGGCCCGAGGAATCCTGCCCATTGGGCAATACCAGCGGCTCAGACTGAAACTCACCCCTCAATCCCGGAGTGCTGCTGTTTTCTAATAACTGCCCAACTTCAGATGGCTGGACGGCCGCTGTGACACCCCCTTACCAAAGCTCCCTACAATTCTCCTGGCCCACAACAGTTTTCAAAAGTGGAAAATTTCAGCAGCCACATCTGCTGGGAAGTGGAGTCTATTTTGTGCTGGAAGCCTCTATATTTACCATACTTGCCCTTGTTGGTCTACATCAGACAATGTTCTCAAGGATCTAGAGACTGACAGGCCAAATCCTGCCACGACCAAGGCTCAAAGGGAGTATCTATGCTTGTGCGTTGAGCATTTCCAAGCATAAGTGGCCTGGGGTTTGGGAGTATTTTCGACATAGTGTGCCTTTTGTTGCCTATGGGATCAGATAGTTAGGTAAATATCAGCCCGAATTCCAGGGCAAACACAGACTTTCCTATGGCATATGCAAGTAAATTAAAATTAACATCACTTTTACTGGCGCTCTATTGACAAGCTGTGCCAAATTTAGGCTGCTGGGATATTAGAAATTAACCTGTTTAAAATATGCCACTGTGGCACACATGGAATAGGGTTAAACCCAGGGCATGTGACAAGTTCTTGGGAGACGGGGGGACAGCAACAGTAAATGTAGGTGTTCAGAAATACACAGCCAATGAATGGGCTTATAATAGTAGCCAAGAGTCACTGATTTTTTTTTTTTTTAGTGTTTTCCTTGTTCTAGGCAATTTTCCATAACAGTTATTGAAGGGTGACTACAGACTGCCTAGGTTCAACTCTCAGCCTTGCTATTGGCCAGCCGTGTGGCTGGGGGCTATTTATTTACTCTCTCTGTGCCTCTACTTTCCTTATCTGTAAAATGGGGTAGTTAGTGGTTTCCATGCTTATGGCAGGGTTGTGAGAGCAAGAGGAGATTCTCCTTCTGAGGCCTTTGGCACAGGAAGCACTCAATAAACATTAGCGATTCCTGTCGACTCAACTTTGTCACTATGCTGCACTTGGTTTCTGGGATTCTTGTAATGATTATGTGCTTTGGAATCACAGAAGTAGACGCATTACTTGAAGCTACATGGCTGCTTTGGGACAGGGATGGGCTTGAACGCAGACCTTTCTATCTGGAAAACCAAATGCAGTGAAGAACCAGAGCTGGCTCCTGCTGTGTTCAGGGAGGTGACGGAGGGAGGGCAGGTGCTTTGGGCCCTGGCACCCCCCGCCTGCTGCAGTCCCAAGGGTAGTATGGAACAGATGTGGTGAGAAGAGACGCACTCATTGTCCTGAAGTCAGTTGGCTGAAGAGGAATCCCACCTCAGGAGAGAGCTACCCTGAGGTAGGACAGTACTTTAATGTGCTCACTTCACTTCAGGAGTCCCCCCCCGACCAGTGGGTCGCTCTCACTGGCAGACCCTGGGGCTCCTCCCCCTCCCCGCCTCTTCGTTCCCTTCTTCTTCTTCCTCTCCTTCTCCTCCCTCCTTCCTCCTCTTTCTCCTTCCTTCCTCTCCCACCCGCCCTTCTCTTTCTTCTTTGTCTTTTCCCTCCTCTTCCTTTCCTCTTCTTTTCCTCTTCTTCTTTTGTGGTGCTGGACAAAAGGATCTCATACGTGTTGGACAGGTGTGTCACCACCAAGCTGCATCCTCAGCTCTTTTTCGTTGATTTATTTTTTATTTTGAGGCAAGATCTGGCTAATTTGCCAGGGCTGGCCCCAGACTTGCAATTCTCCTTCCTCAGCCTCCTGGTGGCTGGGATTACAGGTGCGGGTCACAACTAACACTGTGGCTTCTCCTTTTTTTTTTTTTTAAATTTTATTTTAATGGTACATTTTAGATGTACATAGTGACAACATTCATCACAGGGGATTTGTACCTGTACATGATACATCTTGTTGCTTTTTTTTCCATTCCCCTCCCCTCCCTTCACCCCCTCCTCCCTCCTTATTTACAAAAGCTTTGTTTTCATTTTTTCCTTCCATTGCTTATTTCTCTTGTCCCTCTGCTCCTCGCCCTGTGGTTTCTTCTTATAGCAAATATTTCACCAAATCTCCTTTAACATCCTACAATTAAGTGACACATATTTAAACACATAACTCTCTCCTCTGGATTAATGTAATGTCCTACTTGTAATAGAAAAGACAAGCAGAATATATGTGTCGTAAATAATATGTACGCATCTTTTGTAAATAGGGAGGGAGGAGGGGGTGAGGGGAGGGGAATGGGAAAAAAAGAAGCAACAAGGTATATCATGTACAGGTACAAATCCCCAATGATGAATGTTATCAATATGTACATCGAAAATGTACCATTAAAATAAAATAAAAAAATAATATGTATGCCAATGCCTTGACATGATATGCCCACATTAGAAGATATATTTGGAGTGATCATATATATGCACCAAGCTATAGTGAATGAGTTCTGATTTAAAAGGAATGAGACACAAATCAATTGAAGATTGTTAAAACTTTTCTTTTATAGTTAATGGTTTGAGCTGAGGGTCAATGAAATATGTACGTCTCTATATAAAACAGAATCCACTGGAATGTAGACCAAGCCAAGCATGTGACAGGGTTATTCATGCACCTTGGGTAGCTTTATTGTCAGTGACTGTGTAAATGAGATGGTCCTTCAGATCTTGGCAAAGTTCCACACAGAATGAAATGCGGCCTTCTCTAAATTTACACAGGAGTTCCATTCTAGGAAACTCTGGATCTTAAATGTGGAAAATGACTATGATTATGTATAAAGCTCTGGGTTGGACTCTAGGTCATGTCACTATAAACAGGTTTCTCACTTGGATGGTGTCTGATGGATCACCCAGAAGGTGTGGGAGATGGACTGCAGCAAAATAGGAAAGGTAGAATTATCATGCTTCTGGAAAGGTGCAAAGAGGCAGGCAAAGATTGCTTAGACAAAGACAAAGCTTATTAACAAGCAAGGCAGTTTTTTGGTTTTGCGTTCTTATTTTTTATTAGTGCTCATTAATTATACAGAATAATGGGTTTCATTGTGGCATATTCATGCATGCATCTCTGACACACTTTGATCTTATCCACCCCATCATCCTCTGTTACCTTCTCTTTTTTTGGTGCCAGGAATCAAACTCAGGGCCTTGCACTTGCTAGGCAAGCACTCTAACCACTGAGCTAAATCCCCAGCTCCCCAGCCCTACTTCTTCTTGTGTAATAATTTCTCTTCCGCTTTCATATCATTTTTTTACCCCTAGATTCTGCCTATGAGAAAAAAGGTGTGATAATAATCTTTCTGAGTCTGGTTTATTTCTCTTAACTCAATGAGCTCCAATTCCATCTGTTTTCCTTTAAACTATGTATTTTTGTTCTCCTTTATGGCTGAATATTACTCCCTTGGATGAAATTTACATTCCCACCAGCAGTGTAGAAGGGTTCCTTTTTCCCCTGAATTCCTCATCAGCATTTATTGTTTCTGGTATTCTTGATGATAGCCATCCTGACTGGGGTAAGATGGAATTTCAATGTAGTTTTTATTTTTTTGGCACTGGGGCTCGAACTCAGGACCTTGTGCTTGCTAGACAAGCGCTCTACCACTTGAGCTAAATCCCCAGCCCCTCAATATAGTTGTGATTTGCATTTCTCTAACAGCTAAAGATGTTGAATTGTTTAAGTACATAATTATTGGTCCTTTGTACTTCCTTTGGGAAGCATCTGTTTAATTTCTTTGCCATTCATTGATTGGATTATTTGCGCTTTTTTTGGCGTTAAGTTGTTTGGGTTGTTTATATAGTCTGGACATTAATCCTCTGTCAGATGAGTAGCTGGCAAAGATTTCTCTCCCATTCTGTGCTTTGTGCTCTGTTGTTTCCTTTGCTGTACAGAAGGTTTTAATTTCATGTAATCCCATTAGTTGTCTCTAGCTATTATTTCCTTGAGCTACTGGAGTCCCAGTCAGGAAGTTGTTGGTAGTGTCTATATCTTAAAGTATTTCCCTTTTGTTTTCTTACAGCATTTTCAAAATTTCAGGTCTTATATTTAGGTCTTTGATCCATTTAAATTGATTTCTGTACAGGGTGAGAGATAAAAGATCTAGTTTCATTCTTTTACATATGGATATCCAGTTTTCCCAGCACCATTTGTTGAAGAGGCTGTCTTTTCTCCAACACACATTTTGGACACCCTTGTAGAGAATTAGATGACTGTAGCTCTGAAGAGTTATTTCTGTGTCCTCTATTGTTATGTTACTGATCTATGTATTTGCTTTTATGTATCATACCATTTTTGTTACTATGACTCTGTAGTGTATTTTGAAATTGAATATTATGATACTTCAAGCCTTGCTCTGACTGCTTCGGCTACTCTGGATCTCTTGTATTTCCATACGAATTTTAGGAAGGTTTTTTCCTAGCTCTGTGAAGAATGTCATTGGTGTCTGGATGGGGGTTGCATTGAAATTAAAGATTGCTTTCAGTAATATGGCCATTATAAAAATATTGATTCTGTTGACTCATGAACATAGGAGGTCTTTCCATCTTCCAGTTTCTTCTTTAATTTCTTTCTTCAGTGTGCTGTAGTACTCATTGTAGAGGACTGTTGCCTCCTTGGTTAGGATTATTTGCCTCATCAAATGGCATCTTTCTGAGAATAAAGGGCAAGTTAAAAAGTAAGAATGTAATCTATATGTTCCTTAAAGAAGTCATAGCCAGATATAGAAAAAGGCACAAATTGGTAAAAGAAAAGGTAACTCAACAGAAGACTCTCCGGGAGACTTCAAGGGGCTCCTCACAGAAGAGGATCTCCAAGTGCGCACACAGTGAGACCATGGCCTGCTCTCCAGAATGGCTGTGGTGAAGCTGACAGACAACACTAAATGTTGGCAAGGAGGCAGAACAACAGGACCTCTTCCTGCTCTGCAGGTGGGAATGCAAATGATACTACTTTGGAAAATTCCTCGCAGTGGCTACCTTATAAGGCCGCACACATTCTGGTTCCATGTTCCAACTATTTATTCTTAGAGTTATGCACAGCAGAAGTATGTAAATCCACAAATCAAGAAATGTGTGGGAACAGGTCCAAGGCAGCACTGCTCATAACAGCTCCGAACTGAAAATGACCCACATGTTCATCAGGAATTGTATGCGGCTGTGTGAGGGATCTCAAACACACATTAGCGAGTAAGAGAAGCCAGACACAGAAGGGTACATTCAGCCTGATTCCATGTACGGGAGCTTCCAAAATGTGCAAAACAAATTCCTGGTGTGTGAAGTCAGGTCTCTGTTGCCCCTGGTGTGGTTAGCAGTTCCAAGGAGCGTGAGGAAGCTTCGGGGCTTCTGATAGTCTTGTTCTTTTTCTGGGTACTGATGGCTTTGTGAGGTTTTTTGTGAGGTGCACTTAGAAGTAGTTTTCTATATTATGCCATCATTCAAAAACTGTATGGTAAATATTAAAAAAAAAAACAACCTTCAACCCCTTCATGCCTCTGGCTCCCCATCCAATCGCTGCCATGACTAACACGCTGCACTGATTTCTAAAATGTCCCCAAAGGTCCCTCTGTGAGAACCACTGGCCCAACCAGGCAGTGTTAAGACAGGGAAGTGGGGAAATTGCTCTACGCAGTGAAGTGACAGGCGCTAAGGTCCCTGTTGACAAGAATGAGGAGGGCCCAGGTTCCGGAAGGGGACTTCAAAGCCACCCGTGGTGTGACCCCACACACCAAGCTATGTGTGTCGAAGCAAAGGGGACTCCAGCCGGTGGCATCCTGAGGGGCTGTGTTCCATACCTACGTGGAGCGGGTAATGAGCGCCAGGGGCTGGGCTGTCTGCCTGGCCATGGGCTGAAGGAAGAAAAGATGAGAGGCTTGGGGTCAGCACCCACCGAGTGTCCAGGGGAGGCCAGATCAGAGAGGGGAAGATGGCCGAAGCTCCCCTGGGGTGTTTCCAAGTTCTGTGAGTTCACTGGCCACAGGCGGCAGCAGCAGAGTCAGCAGGGCACCAGCAGCCAGGTAAGAAGGGACACGGTCCAGATGCCCACACGACCCAGCCAGCATTGATCCTCTCCCCCCAAACACCTGGATGCAGAAGCGACATTCAGAATCTGTGGACAAAGACATCTCCTCGCATCACCAGTCAGATCAGACGCTGGCCAGGCGAGTCAGAGCTGAGCCTCTTGGCTTCCTAGTGTTAACCTGTAATTGCTGGATTATTTGAGTCCGGCTACAGGGAGAAACCAGCAAGAGGGTGAGGCGGCCCCAGGGAGACTTGAGCTTTCAGTCCTCTTGATAGGTGTCTTTGTTTTGTGCTGCTATAAAAACTGCCCAAGGCTGTGTCCGTTACAAGGTGAAGAGATTTATTGGCTTATGATTCTGGCGGCTGGAAGGTCCAAATAGCATTGTGCTGGCGTTTGGGTTTGGGTGTCCTTGGCTGGAACATGGTGGAGAAGTGGAAAGGGCCGTGAGCAGAACGGACCAAGCACACGGTGGCCTTGCTGTATATAACAGCTCAATCTTTCGAGAACTAAAGAGCACTGGGAGACCGAACCTAACCCGCTCCTGAGGGTGTGTGCATTGTTACCCTGCCGGGCCTCACCTTTGAAGCCGCCTCCACAGAAACACCACCCTGGGTCCCAGGCGCCCGTATATGAACCTCTGGGGAACAAATCACAGCCAAGCCAGGGCAGGAGCGTTCTTTTTTTTTTGTTTTTGTTTTTGTTTTCTTCTTCTAGTAGTGGGAATTGAATCCAGGACTTTTTTTTTTTTTGAGACAGAGTCTTGCTAAGTCACTAAATCGCCCAGTCTGGGCTCACTCCTCCTGACTCAGGCCTGCACTGCCACACCTGGCCAGCAATTTAACAGCCAGTATATCTGTCCCTTGGCAGATGGCTGAAGATCAGTAGCTCTGCCTGAACACTGTGCAGAAGCCAAGCAGAGAGAGGCCATCTGAAAGCCACTTGCATCCAAGAACTGCCCAGCAGCGTACACGTCTCCCCATCAGTAGTTGTACAAAGCACCTCAAGCTGGACAAGAACTCGAGAAACAGAACATTGCGGCTGAAATCGTGGGATGCAGTTAAGTAGGAGTCCATCAGGCATGGAGAGATTAGGGAAGAGGCAGCTCGGCCAGAAACATCCCAGAGAGGGACGAGACCTCAGTTAAGATTAAGCTCAGTTGCTATGAGACAGTACCTAACAGAGCGGCAGTGTGTATGCCATAGTGTTGATTTTTCTATCATTTAAAAAGTTCTGTGAATAGTTCAGGGATGGTGTGATGGCCCCACAGTCACTGGGGCCCTGGGTTTCTTCACCTTCCTCAGCTTCCATTCTCTAATTTGCCTCGTGGTCCAACATGGCTGTTGAAGCTCCAGCTATCTCTTATGCTGGCTGTAGAATGAAGGAAAGCCGTAAGGGCAAAGAGATACTCCATTTAGCTGTTTCCCTTTTAAAGAGTGCCCTTGGCCTTGCTTGATAAAGACATGAAGTAATTTCTAGGAGATCATGGGGAGGATCTGAAAGAAGCAAACTTCTGGGCAATCAGATCTGGAGGAGGCATTTTGCAGAGAACAATGGAGGAAAATGGAGCCTCTTCATAAATCAATAGTTAAAGTGCTCTGTGATTTAAAACAAGATCGGGAGAGGCTGCTGATGCCCAGAATCCCTTACAATTAGCAGCAAGAGCTCTGGGTCCACATGGCAACCTGGGGAGACTGCAGAGGGCTGACGGTCAGGTTCAGAGTATCTGGATCCTGGCAAAGAAAGCAGATCCAGCCTGATGAGAAAAGAGCGCATTCTCCCAAGCACCTGCTCAGGGCTCCCTGCTCCTTGTGACAAGGGTCTGGTGGGAATGCCGGGTCCTTGTCCTGTGATGCCCGCACCTGGGTCCAAACCATGCTGGGATGGCGACGGTGGGCACGCTGCCCTGGGCAGCAGCTTCGTCACAGAGCTGTGTCTCTAAGTTTAACTAAAGGAAAACCACGCTCTGTTGGTGGTGGAGCATGCGGCTCTGGGCATTTCTTCTGTGGGATCAAGACATTCCGGAGCTTTGCAAAGTGTGTTATCTGGCTTCTTGTTGTGGCTGAACCGGGGCAACCTTGCTATCCATGTGTCTACTTGCAGAGCTCAGAGCCGCGGGGGCTGGTGTTCGGCTCTGTCCTTGCAGATGTGGAACTGGGCAGGAGGATAAAAGGAGTGCTGTGGATCACAGGTCTCTAACGAGCTGGGAAATCCAGAGTGTTCCAAGGGTCTCCCTGGACAAACATGCCTTCCGCATAGCTGGGCTCAAATTTGGAGTCCTCAGACTTCTGCGAGCAAGTCGATTGGAACATGGCCCTCTGGGGAAGGTCAAGACTGGCCGCGGCAGTCCCCTTCACCCCTTGTTTCTGCTCTGTCACACAGCTCGAAGTGTCCCCTATATAATCTGTGACACACAAGTATCTCCCCAGAGCAGAGCCCCGCCTTGGCCTAGGGGCACACAAACTGGAGGCACATCCCACTCACAGTCCCTGGAAACAGGCTTGAGCCTCTGGGAGTCTAGGATCCCCCCCTCCAAAACCCTGGATCCATTTATATTTGGGAGTGATCTGGAGCTGTCTCTCCAGGGTGTGCCTTCCTCTAATCCTGGAGATGTGGGGCTGGGTGGGGTCATGGACGGGGTGGTCATGGGGAAGCCTACTCCAGACCGGGCTCAACCCCATATATCCTTTGCCCACCTTCTTGAAAGCACTCCTTCAAGCACTCATCCTGTGTTCCTTCTCTCTCCCCCGGAGTTTGCATGCCTGTCCTGTGATGCTGGGTGGTGGGCTGTGGATTCTGATTTGTTGTTGTTGTTTTTTGAGACAGGGGTCTTGCTATATAATTCAGGCTGGCCTTGAGCTTACTATGTAGTCCAGGGTGGCCTTGATCTCACAGAGATCCTCCTGCCTCTGCCTCCCAAGTGCTGGGATTATGGTCATGCACCAACAGACCTGGCTAGATTCTGATCTTGAACCATAGTGGGTTCTGGTTTTTGTAGACTGCTCAGGACAGGGCCACTTCCAGGTCTAGGGCTGACACTTGGACTAGCTACAGCTCAAAGGGACATGGTGTGGGAAGACCCCAGATCCCACTGAGGCAGACAGATCTGGGTTTGGGGATCAGCTCTTACCTGCTTTCTGGTCCAATTAGCAACCTCAATTCTGAGATATGTTTCCTTGCATGTCTTTCTCCTTAAGCTGGTCAGGAGGTTAGAGATGGAGGCCTGTGGGCTCCTGGCCCAAAGGTCCTCAACCCCTCTCCCGTATCCTTCTTATGTTTAGATTTTCCTGAGTATTCTCCATTACAGCTCCTAGCATATCTGATTGTCAAGGCGCTGTTCTGAGTACCTCATACATTAAATCTTTTAATATTTATCACGACTTTTACAAGGAGAAGTAAGCCAATGTGCAAATTTTTTAAATTGGTAAGTTTATCTTTAAGTGTAGAGACCAGTTTCTGAAACAGGGTCCCAGGATCAGCCCTTGCCTGGGCACTGGTTAAAAAGACAGCACATTTTCAAGCTGTTGCCCGGACCTTCTGAATCAGAAGCTCTGGGGAGATGCCCAGTGATCGGTGCCAAGACAGCCGTCAGGTGAAACTGATGTGCACAGGCCACATTTATCCCGCCAGTTCTGCCGCCCCGTGTGGCGATACTCATCCGAACACTTCCGTGACTCCGGCTGTGTGCCAAGTGCTCTGCTGAGGGTTTTGACTGATATGAGCACCCTTCCCACTGTCAAAACCTTCGAGGAGGCTATTGCTACCTCCATTTTCTGTACAGGGAAATAAGGCACAGAACACTCAGTAATGGGTCAGGTCACGCAGCCAGGCGTGAACTCGGGATCTGCCTCTTTTTCCACAGGGGTTGTAATGGTGACACAGAGGCATGGCAACATACTACATAACATTAAAAAAAATCTTTTCCCAGAAAACCTTACAACCTCACGGGTTTTTCTTAAAAAAGTGGCAGTCGACCAGAAATGTGATGAATGGGAACTGGCTCATCGTCCGCGTGTGTGGCGAACGCAGACTCTCCGTTAGGTCGAGTGGCCCTGTAGAGGCCGGCAGGGCCGGGCGGGCGGCACAGCCCAGAGAGATGGTCCTGGGGAAGGCGATAGGGCCTGGTGGGGAGGTGGGGAGCTGGAGAGGGCGCACTGGCTGGCTGCACAGTGCCAGGGAGGTGCTGCCCTGTGAAAATGGGGCGTCTTCCACCCTGTTTCATGAGGAAAGACAAACCTGGATTTAATGTGACCCTCCCAGTCTTAAAGGACTCTGGATTTTAACGCTTTCAGTTCAGCTTTTCAGACAAGAGGGAGGCAGCGCAGAAGACATCTGATTAGGACAGGACAGGCCAGCCCATTGTCATTTTGAGCCCTCCCGGAGGGGACTCGTGGTCTTTATTCATTGATTGAATTGTATTTCTCCAGATCCAATCAATGAAATTAATGTTTGCATTTCGTGCACAGTGCAGTCAAGGGGTTAAAAGAGAGAAAGGGGCCAACAATTGCACTAGATTCCACAGACCCCCACTCTCCCCACTGGGTTCATCCTGTTCGCGGCCCCCCACAGGGAGGAAGGTCAGGCCCAGCGGCTGCAGGATCGCTCTCGCCGCCCCGCCAGGAGGGGATTGCGCGCGCCCTCTAGTGGGCGGAGTACGGAACTGCCTGAAGCGGGCAAGTTGCGGCCCGCCGCCGAGATCTCTGCCGACCTTGGCTGCTCCCTGGAGCAGCGCTGGGGCCAGATGCAGGGTGGAAGGCTGGGAAAAGCAGCTGTCTGGGAACGGCGAGGGCTCCCGCTGCTCTGCAGGCCGAGAACCACCAGAAATATTAACAGTATCAATAACTATAATAATCATGTCGATACGCAGAATGACAAGATTTAACATCTAACGATAGAGCTCTCACTCCTTGACTCTGTTTGATCGTGGAAACCACAGCAGGCTCCGGCCACGTGTGACTGACTGCATCCTCGCGGAACAATGTTCAGACAGCATCGGAGGATGCGCCTCTAATGTTACAGTCTTTCCAAAATTTTTATTTTGAAATTATTTCAGTCTTAGTGAAATATTGCAAGAATAGAGCAAAGATCTTCCGTAGATCTTTTATCAGTGGTGAATATTTTGCCACGTTTGCTTTATCAATCTTGCACTCTTTCTCTTGAAATACATGCTATTATTTTTAAAATAGTCATTCGCGACCTGAGGCCTCTTTAACAGCCCAGTGGGCCTGTTGTAAGAACAGGGTGATTCTGACACACGCCAGTACAGTTTTCAAAATCGGGGAATTAACCTGGATGGAATGCTATTATCGCATCTGCAGACCTTATTCAGCTCTCCCCAGGTGCCTTAACAATAACGTCCTTGTCATAGTCCATTCTGTGCCGCTGTGGCAGAACAGCACGGAGCACTTGGTTCTTCACGGAGAGCGGGGATTTCAGGGATTTCCTACAGTTCTGGAGGCTGAGAAGTCCAGGGTCAAGGATCTGGCATCTGAAGGGCCTTTTGCTGTGTAAACACAGCATGGACAGAGTGCCAGAGGGAACAAGACAGGCAGGCCCGGCTGCCTTTCAGAACAAACCTGCTCTCTGATGACGGACCCGCTGCCGAGACAAGGGCACTTACCCTTCTTGAAGGTTCCACTTCTCAGCTCTCTCGCATTAGGGACAAAGTTGCCAATCCTCAACTTTGGAAGGTACATTTCAACCACTGCAGTTCTTTAGCATTGATTTCCACTACCAAATATTAAAGTACTAATGTCTTTTCTCTTTGCCCAGAAGTCCCTTTGCAGCCAGAGCGTGTCTCCCATAGGAGTCTGTCTTAGTTTCTTCCATGCAGACAGAGCTCCCACTTAGCACTATGCCCTGAGAGCTCCTGAGTTCAAATTCTTCATCACCCCTGCCAGGAAGGACTCTATCCCTGTTCTAACCAGAAGGAAGCTGAGTCCCACCTGGAGGGTGAATACTGGCCTGTGGCTCCAGGTCACCTGAGTGGCCTTGCGAAGAACTGAACGGTGCCCCCGATCCTACTCCTCACACCTGCTTTTCTCATTCAGCAAACTTAGGTGCCAGGCCTGTTCCTAGGCCCTAGGGACTCAGAAAGGAACCTGCTGGTAGCTGCCCCCAAAGACTGCCCAGGCTGGTGCTGGGGACAGGGCAGCAGTACAACACCTGTGGTGATGGAGTCCAAGCCACCAAGTCCTCTGTTGGCCACTAATTGTGGACCACGGTTGTGTGCTACCACCCTTGGGTCCTCCTGTGTACTTTAAATCATCTCTGGATGAGTTATGCTACCTCGTTCAATACACAAAGTGTGATAAAAATCCAGTATATAAATTTAAAAAAATCATTGCAGTAAAAGACACTTTGCCATCTCAGCAGAGGCATTCGCCGATTTTTTTTTTATCATGCCTCATGAAGACACGTGTAAATACTTTGTGATAGCTGCTACACTGTATTGTCTAGGTAATAACAAGGGAAAATAAGCCTCTACATGTGCAGTATGAGTGCCTTTTCCCCTTGAATGTTTCTGATCCATGGGCGGTTGAAGCTGCAGATCTGGAAGCTGCCAGAGGACAAGCCCAACACAGAGCACCTAAGTGGGTGTCGCGGCCACGGTGGGCCTCCTGTCCCGGGGCCCATGCTGGGGCACAGAGAGCAGGCGGCACAGAGCAGGCCGCACACCCTGCATCCTCGGGCCAATGTGGGCTAGGGGAGCCCTGGCCAGCAGCTGAGCTGTATCCCCATCCCCGAATCTTAGAGGGGACTGGGCAGCAAAAGGGAAAGATGGGGAAGATGGGAAAGATGGGAAGGGGAAGCACCTCCCCTCATTGCTTTGTTCAGTTTTCCATGCTTGGTGAGACATTTTCTGGACTTCATGCTCTCTCTCATTGAAAGAATAGTGGCTATGAAACTCTGCTCCTAGAGGGGACGGAATCTGAGGAATTCGCCTGCGCTGGACAGGATTCTCAGCCCTGACTTGGTCCCAGTGCAGCTTTGAAGAAAAGTGACACCAGGTGTCCTAGGAGCTGGCTTTAATGTCTGATGGGTCGCTAGGAAGAATTTATTAGATTCCTGAAGACCGTGAGTGAGGTGTCCCTACCACTCGGAGAATTAGTGAAGAAACAGCCATGTACCTTGTCCTTTCACCTTTCGTTCATGCCACACACCTTCTGGACTTGCTGCAGGGGATGGGGACACAGAAATGAAAAGGCACAAGCCAGATGTGGTGGCACATGCCTACAATCCCAGCCCTCTGGGAGGCTGAGGCAGGAGAATGACAAGTTTGAGCCTAGCCTGGCTGACTTGGCACCTTAGCAAGACCCTGTCTCACCAAATCAAGACAATCAAAAAGGTCTGAGGATGTAGCTCAGTGCAAAAGCCCTGGGTTCAACTAGTCATACCACACACATACATGCACACACACGCACGTGCACACAGGCACAAACCCACCTCCGGGGCTGGTGGGGAGGACCCAGCAGGTCCAATACAGAGTGGCAAGTGCCACCATAGATTTGGACTGGAGTGGCAGAGGTGACTAGATGGGAGCCACTTACTGAGCCTGGGGTGGAGGAAGGCTTCTGATTAGGTTCTCAGGGCTACTGCAGCAAATCACTATTAATTTAGTGGCTTAATGAGGCATGTCCAACCCATGGCCCACTGGCTGCGTGAGGTCCTGAGCAGCTAGTAATGTGGCCCCACAAGATTGTAAACTTTTAACATTGTCATAGGACTCACAGCAATACTTCTAGTTGTGTGGTGCTTGAGCGTGGACTGCACAGGCGACACCGGGGCGCCGTGTGGGGGACAGTGCAGCGCCACATGGTCAGTACAGTAGAAGCCTGCATGTCTCAGAGGTTACATGCGTTTGTACAGCTTGGCGAGCATGGCACAGCAGTTAGTGGTAGCAGCATTTCAGCCTACCTATAGGTGTGCGTGCCTGTGGATGGGTGTTTATTATTGTTAAACAGACAGGTAGATGTTCTCAATTATTAAACTTGAGTTTATTGCATTATCTTGTAAAATAATTCGATAAGTTAAAATATGAAAAAAGGAAGTTTCCTTCTTAACAATATTACATATTTTATATGCAGCCCGAGACAATTCCTTTTCACTTAGTGCGGCCTGGGCAAGACACGGGTCGAATACACAAAGCTCAAAGCAACATAAATTGCTTTCTTTAAGTTCTGGAGGCTAGAAGTGTGAAATCAGCCTTGCTGGCTAACATTGAGGTGTTGATTGGGCTGTGTCCCTTCTGGAGGCCTGAGGGGAAAATCCCTTTCCTTCCCTTGTGGGCCTCTCCAGGCCGCCTGTCTCGGGGCTCATAGCTCCTTCTTCGCGTGTGAAACCGCATGGCTTCATTCTCTGTTTCTGTCACCCCTCTGTGTCCTCTGGGGTCACATGGCCCTCGGCCTCCCTCTTCAAGGACACTTGTGATGACATCTGGAGTTCACTCAGATAATCCAAGGTAACTGTTCCATCTTGGGAGCCCTAGCCGCACCTGCCGAGGCCCTTTTGTCATAAAAGATAGGACTCGTGGGTTCCAGGGCCCGGAGCATGGACACCCCCGGGCTGGGCTCCGTTCAGCCCAGCACAGCCTCCTAGAGCAGAGAGTTGGGGTGTAGGCGAGAGGTGTGAGGCTGCTGTTGAGTGAGAGACAGACACAGGAAGGGGGCGTGGAAAAGCCTGGCATGGCCAGCCAAGGGCAGAAGAGGCAGGAAAGGGCAACAGGGCCAGACCTCCCAGGCTAGCTCACCCCAAAGAGAGAGGTCTCCCTGAAATGGTGGAGGTGTGTCTGAGCCAGGGCCCCCACGTGACACAGATGACCCAAGGGCGAGGGGCTATCTGCAAATGGGGATGGGGCCAGGCAATGGCAACAGGGGGAGGAGTGAACCTGGGGCTAAGAGGGTAGTGGGAGCCACCCATGAGGCCTGCTGCCTCGCATCTGGGGGTCCCTGGAGCATACACCAGATCTGGTCTGAGGAGCACCACAATGAGGCTTATACGTCTGGGCTCGTCTGACCAGCTCCTTGTGGCCCACACGGGTTGCTGAGCATGGTAGATTTGGAAGTATTGATTCAGTTCTTCCTTTGGGCTCTGGAGGTGGTTAAGACATAATGTAACCAATTCCCTATTTGTGGATATTTAGATGTTCTTAAATTCCCACATGATTATGTATTTACAAATTCATTATTAACAGAGCTGCAGGGGACATCCTGGTAGCCCTCTTGTAGCCCTGCCCATGCTTATTCCTTAGGACAGAAATAGCACAGCCACAGCAGGAAGCAGGCACATTTGGATTCTATTATCAAACTGGCCTTCAGAGAGAGAGCGCTCCCCTATTTCTGTTCACCAGCCTGAGAAAACCTCTTGTTCCCTCTGACCGCCCTGGTCACTATCATTAAAGTTTGTGTTTGTACGAGTAGCAGACCGGGAGATAATGTGTGTACCAAATGTAACTGACCAAGGCCTAATATCCCATAATATTAGAGCACCTACAAATCAAGACAATAAACATCCCTCTGGAAAAAGTGGAGTAAAAAGATATAAACAGAAAGTTCACAGAAGAAGAAAAAATACAAACGGGCTCATACACACACAAAGAGATGCCTGTGTTCCCTGGAACTCAAACAGACAAACGCAGACCACAGTGAAGTGGCTCAGCGTGGGCCTGGGGGAGTGCGGAGCCCGGACAGACAGATGTGCCCAGGCCTGCAGCACACCCGCCTTCAGCCCCAGGGGGCAGCTCGCCGTCCCGAAATCGCAGCCTG
>PVJO010020651.1:0-31614 GCA_004026905.1 Hystrix cristata
AAAAAAGAAATGCTGTTCCCATTTTTATACTATCTAAACCTTCTCTTTAATTTTCTTCTTTGAATTTTCAGATGCAAATTCCTCATTCCTAGATTTATATCTGATGATACTATTGGCCTTTTAAATAAAAGGAATTAAAGGAATTAAAATCTTCCTTGACCTAAAAAATTACAAAAAGTCTATTTAACATTAAATAGAATTAGGACTTAAAAATAATAATTAAAAACCACATGTTAAGGAATGCATAGCTCAACCAATAAATAATTTCTTATGTATTATTTAAATATTTTGTGATTATTATAGTATATTATTAATTTTAATGACTAATCAGTATATGATTAATTTTAGCACATTATTAATTTTAACAACTAGTATTACAATAGTATATTATTAATTTTTAATTATATTAATTAATAATGTGAATATTAATTAGCATATTATTAATTTTAATGACTCTCACAGCACATTTAAGAGTAAACTATTTGAAATCCAATATGATCCTGCCAATTCTGCACCATTAATTTATATCTCCAAAATTTTATATTCATACTGCTCATATAGCTATTCTTGTTCTACAGTTTTTTTGTTTTTTGCTTAAATTCTACGCACAAAAAATGTCTTTAACAAAACACACTGAAATAATATAACCAACTATGAAAAAGAAAATTTGTATGCTCTGGTCATACTGCTGCCAGTGCAGCTTTTTTTAAAAACTAAAAATAATTTTATTTTGTTCTCTGTTATACAGATTGAACAGTTATTCTGAATTAAAGTGAAAAGCCTAAATTTAAAAAAAATTGTAATTTATATTTCAGAGCATTGTACTAATTATAATTTATGAAAATGTATCATACAGTTTTTTTCTTGTTTCCTTCCATGCTTATTCTTTTCTTTTTTTTTTCTTATTTTCACTAGATACAGAATTTGAAGTGTTTTCTTTTGCTTTATCCATTTTGTACTTTTTGGTGTGTCATCTGGCCTCCACAGTATTTGATTAGAAGTCATACACATTCAAATCACTGTTTCCATGTGCACACTGTTTTCCTCTAGCTGCTTTCAAAGTTTCTTCTTTGTTTTCTAGCAGTTTTACTATGATAAGCCCGTGCATGATTTAAACAAAAAAAATTCTCCTCTTTGTAACTTACTGAATTTCTTGACTCTGAAAAATTTATATATTTTCTCTAACTTGGGGGAAATTTTTGACCACTCTATTTTAAATATTTTATTTCCTACACCATGCCCTCTGTATTAGTCCGCTTTCTCATTGTTGAGACACAATATCTGATACTCACAACTTAAAGGAAGAGCAGTTTAACTTGACTCACAGTTGTGAGGAATTCAGTCCATGGTTGGCTGGATCCAAGGCAAGAACATCATGGTGGAAGGGTGTGGTAGCCAAAGCTGCTCAATTCATAGCCAAAAGGAAGCAGCTCAGGAGAAGGATACCAGAGAAGGGGCCAGGGACCAGACATAGATCCCAAAGCCATGTCTCCATGACCCCTTGGGCATACCAGAAGCATGTTTTACTATCTGCTAGGCATTTCTTAATCCAGTGAAGTTAACATATTAGGATTATAGGTCATACCCTTTCTTACACACTTCCTAGACTTAAAATGCACATATATTAGACAATTTGATACTGTCACACAGTGTCAAATCTCTTATTTTTAAATAGTCTTTTCACTCAGTGTCTTTCAGTGGAATGAAACTACTGTATTATCTTCAAGTTCATCGTTCTTCTTTTATTCAACTGTTAAGCTGATCTGTCATATTATTTATTGTGCACTGTGTGCATGTTTGCTTTTAAAACTGCTCTGTATATTCTATTTTTCAAGAATGCAGCAGCATGGAGGTGAGGAGGAAGGAAGGAATCTCTGACCTGGCTGGAAATAATGTGAGACTCCACAGAGCTAAAATGACACCCTGGAGGAAGACACATGGGGGTCCAGGCACCCAAGAAGGGCAGAGGCAAACAGAAATGAGTACTATAGTGAAATGAAATGAACTATAGTCCTCAGTCATACAGAATTCAGCAGCGTCTTTCTAGGGTTAAGATATAAGACCGAGTGGTCAGCGGTAAACCTGTGGTCCTCGGAAGGAAGCGGAGAAGAGATGGGCTGAAGGGATTTTTCTGCCCAGAACCAAGGTTCCAGTCACTGCGCCATGGCTCCTAAAGAGGATTGTGGGGCCCCAGCCCTAACTCTTGCTTTTGCTTTTTACAAGATGAGTAGTTATGCTCTGCTGCACATTCCTTCCATGCTGTGCTGCCCTGCCACAGGCGCAGATCAGAGAGGCCAATCTATCACTGAACCTCCACAACTGAGTCAAATAAACCTTTACTCTCCATAAGTTTATTATCTCAGTTATTTTGTTATAGTGGAGTAAAGCTGAATAACACACAGGGATATTAGCTAGTGATTGTGAGGAAATAAGCAATTCATTCATAGTGGGATCGCTCAGGAGTGATCATTTTCTACTAAAATACTAATTTGTAATATGTAGATATATCTTATATAATAATTTATACCAATTATATTAATATGATGAGGAGTACTTTATTTTTTTATTATTATTCACTTATTTTGAGGGGTTGCTGGAGGTCAAATTCAGGGCCTTGAGCTTGCTAGGCAAGCACTCTATCACTGAGCTAAATCCCCAACCCCTATGGGGAGTAATTTAATGCAAACATTCCTAGACTATTGTTATTTAAAAGATTATTAAGTGGATATTCATCTCTTCCACTCTTCATTGCACGTGAGGCAGGGAAAGGAAAGAGGCTTTGGATTTAGAGATAACTGAGTCCTATCGGCAACACTAACGCTCTTTTGGAATTAAGCGAGTTACTTCCTTATTGCCGTTTCACTCACTGTAAAACATGCATCACAGTCTCCCATGTAGATGTTTTGATGACTAAGTCAGCAGCATACCAGACATTTTGTAGCCAGTTCCTGTCATCATTTCATAGATTAAGCAAACTGCAGCGTGTGATGAATGTGTTTGGATTGACCAAATACCATTCACTCGGAGGAAACACGGTCACTTTCTACATATCAATTCACAGTGCCCATCTTCTTTGCTCATTTTATTATATTTAGAATTTTACTTTGCCCTCACAATTCTTTAATGCTTGGTTTGATGAAACTACTGTTACACCAAGTTAATTCTCTGCATGGGGTTTTCATTCTCCTAATGAACAAACTCTGTCAAGTTTCTAATCCTCCTTTATTGAAGTGAGTAGCTGGTGCTTATTTAATTCCAAGGCTCTCGTTGAGAATTATTTTGTCTCATGTTTCAGGCTCTCTCTGTCCTAGAAGATAGGGATGCCATGCAAAGAGAATAAATAAATTACTAATTTGTGGTAGCAAATATCCATCCACACAGTTCTTAAGGAAGCTGAGATAACCCATGGGTTAAGGTTTTCAGAAATATTGTTTCCTTCAAATGTGTCTTAGTAAAAAAATATAAGATATTTTACTTTATGGAAAATGGTTTAATGCTGATCAGGCTCTCTCCCAAAAAACAGCCTATAAGATGAATCTGTTAATTTGTTTCACCATTACCAATTTAATCTCTTTAAAAGCTAAAATCAAAGTGGGTCAAAGACCTAAACATTAAAACAGAAACACTAAATCTACTGGAGAATAGAATAGGAAAAACTCCGAAGACATAGGGGTAGGAAAAAAATTTATGAGAGGAACCCAGACTGCATGGGAAACAATACAAAGAATCAGTGCTTGGGACCACATCCTATTAAGAGGCTTTTGCACAGCAAAAGAAATTGCCAATAGAGCAGGGTGAAAACCCACAGACTGGGAAAAAAATTTTGCCAGCTGTCTCTCAGACAAGGGTCTAACATCTAGAACATATAAAGAACTTAAAAAAAAAAACAAACAAGAAATTTAAAGACCCAATCCAAAAATGGGCATCTGAAATGAATTAACATTTCTCAGATGAAGAAATAAAAATGGCAAATAAATATGTGAAAAAGTGTCCAACATCACCAGTCATTAGAGAGATGCAGATCAAAACAACACTAAGACTCCATCTCACTCCAGAAAGAATAGCTATTATCAAGAAATCAGCCAATAACAAATGCTAGCAGGGCTGAGGGGGAAAAAGGAACCCTCCTTCACTGTTGGTGGGAATGTGGACTGGTCCAACCACTGTGGAAAACAGTGTGGAGATTCCTCAGAAAACTACACCTAGAGGTTCCATTTGACCCAGCTATTCCTCTGCTTAGTATCTTCCTAGAAGAATTAAAATCATCATATCACAGTGATATATGCACAACCATGTTCATAGCAGCACAATTTGTAATAGCTAAGTCTTGGAAACAACTTAAATGCCCAATGATGAATGGCTAAAGGAGATGTGGTTTTTCTACACAATGGAGTACTACACCACCATAAAGAAGGATAAACTAGAGACATTTGCAGGTAAATGGATGCATCTTGAAAACATACTCTTAAATGAAATAAATCAGACCCTCATGAATACACATTGAAGAAAGATAGATAGAAAGAGAGATAATATTCAAAAGAGAGGAGAACTAGAAAGGGAGAAGGGGGAAAGGAGGAAGGGAAAAAGGAAAGAAAGGGAAAAGGGAAAAATGGAAAAATGTAAATAAACCTGCTGTAAATAGCGAAGGGAAAAAAATAAATTGATCTTATGTTCAGGAGAAGAGCTATCAAGTGATTGCTTGGGCCTTGTCACTGTACTAATTATCATGTCTTCTTTTTAAGGCAAAGAAGTAGAAGATTTCCCAGCATCCTCAGACCAGAAAGCTGAATTCAGTTCTCTGACTCTATCAATACAAATCTAAAAATTTTCAGGTTTAGTCACACAGTCATATTTGCAGCTTAAATCTTTCCTCTTGGGAGTTTCATGGGAAATCTAAAAATATATTGGCAAATTTTCCCAGAATGAAGAACAAAAGTGAAAATTCAATAAAGAAATGTATTTTCAGCAAAATTGACCTGGCTAGCTCTTAATCATATTTCTGATCTCAGCTTGGACACTCTTGCTCCTGGGATCTTTTTCTTACTTCCTAAGGCTAATTCAGGTGCTCTTCCTATGTCCCCCTGAGACCCCCAGACTTCTCTTACCGTAGTGCTTTGCCACAGTATTGCAGTTCTTACTGGTCTCTTCATCCGAGAAGAGTAATGGTGTCTGTCTTTCCTACTGCGCCATTTACAAGATTAAGCACAGTACCGGACATTAAAACAGATGTTCAATACATTTTGTTTAATGAGACAATAATTCCACCATGCACAAAACCACGGACTGTTTTTCTAAGAAGCATTGGTAAGAATGAGACAAACAGAGGTCAGTAGTGGGCCAAGGAAGTTTGGAAACTCTGGCTCTTCATTCATGGTTTTCTTGCATTTCTTTCTTAGAATTAAAGTTGAACTGCTCAGTGTTCTTCCAAAATATGTGGCCCAAAGTAATTAGTTTTGCTTGGGATCTTTGGAACTGGATTTCTATTTTTTTTATAACTACAGTAAACATGACTAATAATTTCAGTATGGGTAAATAAATCACGTAAGAGTAGAATACCAAAGTGGTTAGAAATATATTTCTACATTTTTTGATTGGCCACTTATGCTGATTAATCTTCAGCTCTGGGGACAGTGTAGCTGTCTTCATGGAGCCCACAGACCAGCGGAGAAGATGGAGTGCTGAACATATATCTCCCTGCAAAAAGTGACAGTGCGTGACGGCAAACTGCACGCAGAAAAAAGTAAACTCTCTACGAAGAACTATTGAGGATTTGGGTATAAGGACCTACCTTGAGGAGACTTTTATGTTATGTATTAAATCTGAATAGTGGCAGAGACACGGTGATCTGGAGCTCTCATAAACTGGCTTTCAAGGACTGATTTTTATTGTCTTATTGTTTTATTGTTTTGAGAATTGGTCACTAAACACAGTCGTTATTAAAAATTAAAATACCCACGTTTGGTGGTGCGTGTGTGCAATCCCAGCACTCAGAAGGCTGAGGCAGGAGGATTGTAGTGAGTTCAAAGCCAGTCTGAACTGCAGAGTGAGGCCCTGTCTCAAAAACAACCAGACGGAGTGGGGGTTAAAATACACAAATAAAATAAAATATACAAATTTACTCAAAACAAATATTTGGAAACAAAGAAAATAATATCTTGCAACTCATCCCTTACTGATTTTTTGATTACATTTTATAACTCTACACACCTGAGATTCCTTCAGCCGTGCACATGCGTGACAGAAATATACACAACTGTGTAGCAACTTCGTGTTCGTGGACATCACAGTGGCAACTTGCAATAGGTTATCATGGGAAGATTTCAGGTTTGAGAATGCAAATACTGTAAATGTGGGCTTAAGGTATTGTTTTATTTATTGTCTATATTTCATTTTTTATTACATTATGCTTAATTTTATTTTATAACCGTAATAAAGTACAGAGCAATGTTAACAAAGCCTATTAAATTTAAAACGTATGTTGTGTCTCAAGCTGCACTGAAATGGCATAGAAATTAAAAGTGTGCTTTTTTGCTATCTGGAGAGAGTTTTGACATGTCTTTATTGTTTCACCTTCAAGTTACTCATCAGTGAAATCAAAATTCTCAAATATTTGAGAAAACATAATCCTCAACTATATTTACATTGTACAACATTAATTCTTCATGTCCAACCACAGGTAAGCTATGGTATAATAGTTCAAAAATAAAGAATTTATATTGAGGTATTGATTTATAAATGTCGAGGAATAAAATGAGATTTAATAAATATCAATAAAAGGATTTGGGGAAAATCAAGTGGTTATTATAGGTGATAGTACTATATATAGTATTGTATTACTATTCGTAAGTTGTGTGATACCCAGTCTTTTATGACGGTTATAATAAAAGTGTGTGTGCGTTTGTGTGTGTACGAACACATGTAAAGATCCATTGTTAACCACTTATCATCATACTACTGGAGAGAAGAGCACATGAAGTTAAAAAAAACAAACTGCTTAGTTAGATTTGATTTGTGCATTTTTTCTACCTCCTAAAATGTCTCAATATTACTTTCCAGTTATTCAGAGTATTTCCAAGATGAGTTAAGTAAATTATATGCATATATGTTACACATATATGTGTATGAGTTATAATTAACAAACAGCAAAACGCACAAATTGTTAAATGCACAGCTTAATAAATTTTTATTCTTTAATACACCTGTGTGAACATCCCCCAGATAAAGATGTGTATCATTTCCAGCTCCCTAGAAGGTTCCTGGGTGGGCCTTCTACCTGGGTAACTGGGTTAGCTAATCTTCTGCATCTATCACTACCAATTAGCTTGGCCAGTTCTTAAAATACATATGGAGAAATGCAGTATGTACTCTTAGTTTTGGCTTTTTTCACTCAACAATGTTTTATATGTGTCCTTATAAAATATTGGTAATTCATTTTCATTACTGTTGTGAAGTGTTCCACAGCATAAATATGCCATGATTTGCTTATCCTTTCTCTTAGCCATGCAACTATTAGGAAAAAAGCTTACAAGGCAAAGTGTGAAAAATGTTTATATATGCTCCCTTGATTATTTTTTCTCTTAAATCCTTCACTCGCCTCCAGCTCTGGAGGCGAGAGGAATTGTTGCATTTCTTAGAAAGGTAAATACTGATCGCATCTGAGTAACGCATACTTCCCTGGATGTCAAACTCTGAGGCTCAGTGTGTGCAGATGCCTCCCGTGTCTGCGTTACTGCTGTCCGTGTGTGTGTCAGAGGTAGTTCTTGGGCTGTAAGTGGGGTCTGCTTCCTGTTCATGGCATAAGAGTCAAATAAGAACGGCCAAGAATCTCAATGGTGAATTTATGCTGCATCATTAAGCTGGAATTTCTTTTTCCAGAACTGGGATTGGACCAGAGCCCAGCACTAAGCTATATCACCAGGCCGTTTTACATTTTTTATTTATTGTTCTGAGACAGGTCTTGCTAAATTGCTCAGGCTGGTCTCAAACTTACACTCCTCCTGCCTCAGCCTCCTGAGTGCTGGGATTACATTCAGGCGCACCCCACCACAGCTGAATGTCTTGACATTTCTTTCACCTTGTGCTGGAGGTAAATATCTTCATGATTCTTTTCTAACCATGTATTTCTAGAGTTCATGGAACTGTTGACGGTCTAAGCCAGAGATTTCTACAGCTGAATTCCGGTGGGAATGATGCATAAAAATCAGAAGAACCAAACTGTTCTCAGTAACTGCCAAATTGTGTGGCCATGACAAAACATAAACCAAAAACGTCCTTGTGCAAACATGAAGCCAAACCAGGCTCAGTGTTTATTTAAAATGTACCTTTCATGGCACAGACGATGTGGTACCAACTGCAACTTCCTGGGAACCAGAAAGAAACAGGGACAAAACTAGAGTTTTCCTGTCAATGTGTCTGCTTCAACGAGTCATAGAACACATACACACATGCACACACAATACAAAAGACACATACTGGGGCAGCAGTTATGGCCCTTTTGGGTGCTAAAGCGTGTCCTCTCGTGGAGACAGCACAGTGCTGTTTACTTTATGCATAATTCTCAGCACATACGTGCGAAAAGGGAGCGTTGAAGGGAAGATGCTTTGGAGGAATTGAGAAATGACGCATTTGAAGCTTGTAACAGTTGTACATAGACGGAAATCTCTCCGTGTGCTTCCATTCTTGGGAAACATTGCTTAGCTAGTAACGCTTAGTGGCAGAACTGTGTCTGTCTTGTCCCCGCTCAGTTACAGAACTTCCTTTCTTGACCCTGCCCCGTCTCCTCACAGGTCCACATTAGTATCTATGGCAACACAATACCGACTTTTAGTCACTCAGGCTTAGTTTAGTTGAATGAATTTTATTAATTCTCTCTTTATAACCCCATATATCTATTTAATCAGACCCTCAATATAAGCAATATTTTATACTTTCCTTCATTCACTCTTTACATTTATTTCCAATCTCACAATTTTAGTTTCTTTCTCATGCTGTCTGCACAAATTTTTTAACTTTCTTCCTGATATGTCAGTAACTCTAACTTAAAATATTTTATCACTCAAAGTCACAGCGATTGTGAGGGGAAAAGTGCCCCACAGAGCAAGTAAAGTGATATCTGAAGGTTTTATGAGTTTCTGAAGACTGTTGGCCAGCTGAACCTGAAAATTAAAACAACTAGACAGCTGAGAGAACTATGAGACGTGCACAAGCCCAACAGAAGGCGGCACGCCAACCTCTATCCGGAAGGCAGAAAAATCACGGGGAAACTGCTAGTTCAAAAGGCTAGCTAGGCAGAAACAGAGCGCGTTTATGTTGCTTTTAGCTATTTTGGTTTGAAATTTTTCTAATTAAAGTTGCAAGAGTAGTAGAAAGAACTCCCGCATTCCCATCACCCAGACTTATCCATCAATAATATCTTGTTCATGGTGTTCTTATCTTTAACCTGGGTCTATATCTATGCACCTACCTGTATGTCTATCTACCTGCCTACTACCTATCTACCTAACATCCATTTATTTATACAAGTATATACAAAGAGCCTGGAACATATGAACGTTTCGCTATGCAGAAAGCAAGGAAGTGACAATAACAGGAAATGAAGGAGTCAGGATCAAAGGATCCAGCAGTCAGATGGAGAAGAGTCCCATTTGCCAACAGGCGAATTAAGCTGAATCACTAATAAAATATGACCCATTGAGCTTTATAACTATGTGAGTCTGTACTGGTAAAATTGAGTACATGAATAAGTAGGAGAAAAGAGAAAGATTGTTCCTAAAACAGGATTTCATTTAACACAAAGTCCTAGGAATTGCAGAATTAGAAAGCGATGGTCTGTATTCTTTAAAGTTTTCAATATCATTAAAAAGGAAAAGTGAGAAACAATGTCACACTAAAGGAGATTCAAGATCCAAGATAACTAAACATATTAACTATTCCTGGAATGGCTTCTTTGGTTATATAAAAATAGTATTGGGTATAACTGACATAACTTCTCAAATGGGAAAGGGAACAATGGAGGGGGAGGGGGAAGGAACAGAAGGACATAAGAAAAAAGAATAGAAGGAAAAAAATGGAAACGAAGCTTTTGTAAATAAGGAGGGAGGAGGGGGTGAGGGGAGGGGAACGGGAAAAAAAGAAGCAACAAGATATATCGTGCACAGGTACAAATCTCCTATGATGAATGTTATCACTATGCACATCTAAAATGCATCATTAAAATAAAATTTTAAAAGAATTTGACATAACTGAGTTCCCAAGTAAGGGTTCTATTCATAATCCAATTGGCCAGGGTTTTACATAACAGATTACTGGTTGGAATTCTGAAAAAACTGTGACAGGTCCCCACACACTAAGTATGAATGTTTGCTCAATACAAAGCAAAGGCTGTCTTGATGGCAACTATGATCACTCTTTTCTTCTTCCTATAATCTATGTCCTGATTTTGAAGGAACAATTTATTTTGGGGGCGGGCTTTGTCCATAGATGACTCAAGGATTGATTCTAATTCTGCTCTTTAGTCATTTCCAATCTTTGGTCTTCAGTTATAAAATGCATACTGAATTAAAATAATGATTTTTGTGCTCTTAGTTTAAATTATGATGGAATAGAAGAAAAAAAGAGAAACCCCTTATAGTTGCAAAGAGTTATATGGGCATACAAACCCTTTATTTTATCATATTCAGTGTTTATGCCAGTGAAATGAGAATTAATTCTTCTCCATCTTATGAGGAAATTAAGACTTAGAAAGATGAATCAAATTGCCCAAACCATACAGCTAGTAAATTGGAAAGGCAGAGTTGGAGTCCAGGACTTCTCTTTGCAAGTCCTAGACTTGGGCAATATAAAAGGCTTCAGATCTCAGCTTCAGACCTGGCTACTGAGTAGATTGCGATGGGGAGCAACTAGAGCATCTTGGGAGAAGATATTTTTATCAGTCTTGCTTTAAAATTGGTTTCTAGATTCATAACTGAATTAGTTCATTAATTGCCATTCTTTGACACTCCCACAGAATTTGCCTAAAGTTCAGTGATATCCCTTATCATCCATGCTTCATGGTTCTAATTCCAACAGATAGCGCCTTACAGTTTGCTACATTATATCCACCATTGTTCCTGGGATAATACTTTACACATAGTGGGTAATAAATACACACTTGTCGAGAGACTTGGACTGACTGACCGTTTTCACAGATTTACAATAACGCATTAAATCTAGCAAATGTCAGATTACAGGATCATAGGTTTACACTACGTTTCAGAATGTTAGGGTTTTATAAACCGGATTACAGGAAATTTCCTGCTCAAATTTTGGAAGAAAGTTGTAAATGAAGGTGGGAATAAGGGGGTTTTAAATTCATAACATGCCCATTAAGTGAAGTCTGCAGGTGCCTCACTGGCATGCCTCTGCTTTTGAACCACAACAAATGCAATTAGTGGGTGAGATTCCAGACCTCCAATTGCCAAGGGGTTGAACATAATTAGTCAGCTGCAGGAAGAAGACAAGAATCAAACGTGAGAAAAATGGAAAATATATGCAAAATTGAAGTTCCACATACAATTCTATCATTCTTAATGCTAAAGAGGCATGGAGTCATTTCCAACAGGGTTGCTTTAAAATAATCAGAGTGCGTTCCTATCTCTCACCACCTCATGGGCACAGCCGGGCAATGAGAAGCAGTTTCTCTTCTATCACAGGGCGTCTTTGTAGGGGAATGACCTCAGACTAGATAGAGCAATTAGTTTCCACTGTGATCACCTGTAATCCAGAAAGTACTGCGTAAGCACACCTAGGCTAACTATAGAGATTTTGTGCCCCCAAACGGTGCATTGTCTTTAGAGCAAGACCTTCCTTTTGCAAGTGTTCTAAAGGTGAAGACATCTACTGGAAATACCTGTTTTTTTCTTTTCTGTCACAGATAAGTTTTATTATCTTTCATATTGTAACTGGTAGGGAATTTACTATTTTGAAGGGTACTAAATCATACCAAAAGCAACAGAGGATTGTGTAAATGCATGTTGTAAAACATAAAAATAGAAAGAAAAACATTAATAACTGATATAGCAGACATGAAGTCTTTTCATAAATAAATATTTTGGCAGTTAGATGTTTTATGGGCTGAAGAAAATATAGATGATATAATGACAAGTAGTCCATTAATAACTTCCTGAACATCTTATTTTACAAATTGTATTTCTTTACCGATTTATTATAATTGCTGTATTCCTATATGCAAGACATACTAGTAACACATAAATGTTACTCAACCGAAACAAATAGTTTTGAGACTGGGTTGATTTCACTGACCCTCACTTAAGAGTTTAAAATTTCCAGTTTGTTCATTGTCCATTGCTTCAGTTTTATGGATAATTACCTATTTTCCATTATACATATTTGTCCATACAAGTTTATTCATGTACACTAGCTCTCATCTTGGAGTACAACAAAGTGTTTTTGTTCACACAGTGCTAGTGGTGGGTGTTAACTGTTTCAGGTGCTGACAACACGATGTTGGAGGACGAACGAAATGTCATTGGGTCCTGCCTATCTATTATCAGGGATTCTTTAATAGTTAAGTCCTTTCCTTTGAAAGTACAGAGAGCCTTTTGGAAAACAAGTGATCTGCAGTACACTGCCTATACTGTATTCATGAATATAGGAACAGAGTCATGCCTGTTAATATTGTCAGTGGCTACTTTTGTGCTACAGTTGCAGAGTTAAGCAATTGTAATAGCCTTCTCTGGTGACCTCATAGACTGCAAAGCCTAAAATATATACTATCTGACCTTTCAGAGAAAAAATTCCCAGGCCCTGTGCCAAAGGAAGTAGAGATAAAGTTATCTGGAACTCTCTAACTTCAAGGGCGAAAAGATGACAACTCCCAGACGCATACACACGTACATGTTACACGTTCCCCTGCAGAAGTGTGCTGTCTAGAAAGGAAGGATGAACATGAAAACGGAGCCACTGTGACCTTTTCTGGACATGCCTGTTTTTCCAGAGTTAACACGGTACAAAATGGATGTAAAGTATGTGTTTCTTCCATAAGCTGTTTTAAACCTTAGTTCTACAACATCATTTATTTTTATTATAATCGCCTTGTAAAGAAGATAATGGGGGTATTATTATATTGATTTTCCTTGGGAAGAAACAGGAAGTCTCATTTAGAACATCACTAAGACCCTAGCAAAGAAATTGAATGAACACCTCATCCTTGAGCTCACGACTTACATTTCTGTAGTTCTCTTTTGCAAGAGAAGCTGGTCTGTGTTCCGCACACAGTTTAGTCTTGCTGGGATTATGGAATCACTACATTTCCTTGCTTTTATGACAGTTGCTTTGAGTCGCCTGATGGCATTTTGGCCAGTGGATCATGGGTAAAAGCGATGTGACAGACATCTAGAATTGGTCCTTAAAGCATCTCAGACCACGTGACATTGCCTTCTTCCCCTGCTCCTGGAGACATAGCTGTGAGATGAGACTAACCTCCACCCTTACAATTTGCACTGAAAAATAAATTTTATGAGAGTGAGAAATAAATCTCACTCGGCACAAGCTACAAAGATTTTGAGACTCTTATTGCAGTGTAGTCAATCCAGCTTTGTGAATATGTAAATGGAAGCTCTCCTTAAACATCTCAGTTCACTGCACATATTGTATTCAAAACCAGGCTCATTCTCTTCCCCCTCTACCTTCCACTTACCCAACACATGTTTTTTAGACAAGGTCTTTCTATGCTGGGATTACAGGCATGTGCTACCATCCCAGGCTTCCCACGTGCCCTCTTGACCAGTACCTTTTAAACAGGTTAGCAGCATTTCTAAGACGCAAAAGGTGGAATCTTTTTAGATTCTTTCTTCTCTTCTACCTCTCAAATCCATCTCTTAAATATAAAACTGATATGTTATGGTCAATTTACCAACTTACTTGATACAATAGTTTGCTAAGATGAAAATTTTATTGTCTAATAATGAGAGTTTTGTTCTTCCTTTTAAAGTCTGTACTTTTTGTTCTATTTGCATGGGTCAGAGTAAAGTGTGGGCGTGAGTTTATGTCTTATTCTTCATTTGTTCAGGAAATGTTCACTGAGCATGTATGATGCTCTACGTAGGAACAGACCAGAGGCGAGAAGAAAACTGAAACATTTCTCTTGACCAGGAAGAAACGTTTCTGAGGTTGTTTGAAAAATAGTCCCAGGGGAGGAATATGAAAATAATTCTTTGTCCAGGGCTAAGTTTAGACTCAAGTGCTAAAAATAAGTAAGGACTTAGAACCTGTTTCCTTGCTTCACTTAGAATCATTAAACATGTATAAAAACATAAAACTTCATTGTGATGGACATGATGAAGGTGATTTAGGAAAATGAGTTGGAAATCTAGGAAAACCTCACTCAGTACCCAAAGACCTTATGAAAGAGAAATTCTTTTGTGAATTAGACATGAAAATGAAGTTTGATTTTAGTCCCAAATAGACTGGAGACTTCCCTAATCTCTTACCCAGTGGGATCAAAGGGAGTATCTCAGGGCTGTGAGTCATAAACAGACAACATTCTTGGGCAAAGAAGGTCATTGACACTGCGAAAACCCCGCTGTGGTCTAATTAGTGCTAGTTAAGTGAGCCCTTTGCCCAGAAATGACCTCCCTTGCCTTATTTTTTTAATAAAAAGAAAGATAAAATTCCAGAGGTAGACGGTAGGATGAAAAGAATAAGTATGTTCATTAGTTTAAAAGGGTTGTTCCTTCACATGCAGGTTATTTTGGCTAAGTTTACTTTGCTCTGCTGGTGGGGAGACTGGTGCCTCACTTGATGCTTGATGCCGGCATTTGGTCCCTGCAGTATATTCCAGTGTTTCTACACAGGGGCCCCAGCACACTGTCCTTCTGGAGACTGGTAATATTCTGCCTTTCAGAGGCCTCTATTGCTGTTCCTTCCTCGTATCCTTCTACTCGGCACTCCCCTCGTTGATCCTTCTATGACAACGGTGGCACCTGTCTCAAAAGCCAGGTTCCCAGGCTCCGGATCATAGTTATGGGACCTACAAGCAAATTACTTAATAACTTTCAGAATCAATGTCTGCAATTATAAAATGTGCAAGTTGAAAAATATTTCTAATATTGTCACTATTTCTTTCAACTCTAGATATATTTAGAGAACATCCTGGTAGCTATTCTAGAAGGGCTTATTTCAGAGTTCAATAACGTCATCTTGCTACTCTGTTCCAAATAGGCATTGCTCAAAACCATCAGTGAATTAGTTTTCTTTTGGTGCAGAATAACTTGCAAATGTAGCCACTTAAAAATAACATTCTTCTCTATGGGGGTAGAAGTCTAGGCATCTGCCCAGGGTTTCACAGGGTTGCAGTCCATGCGTAGGCTAGGACGGTAATGTCACTTGGGTTTTGAATCCTTTTTCCACTCCTGTCATGAACTGATGATAAATTCACCTCCTTGTTGTTACAGAACTGAGACCTTCGGCCCCTTGTGACCTTTGGCCCCTTGTGACCTTCAGCCCCTTGTGACTGCCCTCTGTTCCCTGCCGGGAGACTCTATCTGCAATCAGTAGCACGTTGCTTCTTCAAAACCAGGAGGTGCCATTTTTGTGACTTCTTGCATTTCTAACCTGCAGACCCTCTTTTAAAGGGCTCACTGGAGGGAGAAAGACCCAACTGACACAAAATCAACTGACTGTGACTTTGATTAGAGTTGTGAATTCTCATCTTTGTCATATAATGCAACAAAATCAGGAGAGAGATGTCGTAACACTCACAGGTCCAGCCCGCACTCCAAGGGTGGCCTGTACATCATGGCGTGGGAATCTTGCAGGCATTTATAATCTCCGTGCCAAAGCAGTCTTGTTCATATTACCAAGAGATGATTTTCCACACTAACTGTGTCATCCCCTGTTTACTACTTAACTAACTCACCCAAACAATTTAGCACTAATAATTTTATTTAACATTTGCAAGTGTTTTTAGAGTACTGCCTATCTATAAAGTCTGCCCTAAGTGGAAAAAAGGAAAAAGCCTTTGATTTCTATTTTAAAGGGTTGGTCGTGCTGGATGTGGGGATATGTGCCTGTCGTCATGGCTGCCTGAGAGACTGAAGAAGGGGGACAGCAAGTTTGAGGCTGGCCTAGGCAAATTAGTGAGACCTCAAGTCAAAAAACAGTTTTCTACATAACATGTGGATAATAATGTTTCATGATCTGTCTTGTCATGGTTAGCAATTAGCTGAAAACGAGAATTATACACTTCTAGGTTGTGAGCCTGTGGCAACAGTCCAATCAATAATGTTATTGTTACTGGCTGGAGGAAGAAATCTTTCCACCACACGCGCAGCATATGGTAGAGTGTTTGATAAAGAAAGAGACGTTTGCTCTTCTCTCGCTTGGGCTGTTGCAAGTCCTTCATTGACTAGACATTACCTAAGGTCCTCTGTGATGGAGACCTGGTACTAGGCATGGTGTATCGAAGTGAAAATGACTCTTTTGCCCTTTGAAGAGCAAAATCTTCTCAGAAAGGATTTAAACCCAATCATAGAGCGCAATGGGAAACTGAGGCAACAGAGGTGTAGACGCAGAATGCAGAGGCAGAGAGAAAATGCTTTCAGCTCTGAGCAGTCTTGAGCAACAAGGGCAGACTTCACAGAAAAGGTCTCATTTGGGTTCAGTCGGTCTTAAAGGGTGAAAATAAGTTCCTGTGTGAATAAGAGTAGCCTCAGGGATTTAGTTGAAGGAGAGTTCCAATAGGACATTGAGACATTTGATGAATGTTCCAGAGGACACTTAGGTCAGGCTGCAGTCAGACAATGACGGTCCTCATGTGCCAACAATACAGACAGACCAAACAAGAGGCTTTTGGTTGTTCTGTTTTAGGATGATCTTCTTGCTGTATTTCTGCATTCCATCCATCTTCCCAAGATCCCACTTGCAGAGTTCTTTGTTTTTCTCTCCAATGCTTACAATTCACGAATCCTAAATCTTTTCACTCAACACTTCAGAGTGCTAAATATTCCATTTAAAATATTCTCTCTTAAACTTTATGATCTGGGTCATTTCATTCCCTTTCTAACAAACTTCCTGTAGTTTTCCCTTTCACTGAGAATAAAACCCAAATCACTTGCCCTCGCTTTGAAGGTTTGACTTACTCTCGCTTCTACCTCTTGGACTCAGTCTCACAACACACACAGGTCAGCTCGGACTTCGGGCTCCAGGACAGCGTCGAATTGTCCCAGCGCTGGCTGTAGCCAGCCACTCTGCTGTGCCTTATTTTTCTCTTGGGTTTTCCCATCTATGGTCCAGATCTCAGCACAAACGCCAACCCCTCTGAACAGTGTTCCTGATTCTACAATAGAAATGGCCTGGCGTCACATCGTGTTTGGCCACATCACTCTACGTTTTAAGATATTTTTAAAAATTCTATTTCATATTTATCCACTCTCATTAAAAAGTAAGCTCTTTGGTTGTGCTCCCTGCGGTATCTCCAGAGACTAAAGTAACGTCTGCCCGGCACAAATTAGACACTCGATAAATATTTGTTAAATGGATGAATAAAGCATGAATTCTTTTTCTCCCGCATTGCTCGTATCTGTTGCTCCTTAGGGAGTGTCCTTAGTGACGCCTAGAAGAGTAATGCTTGGCGATGCATATCACTTCCTCCTGGCTCTCCTCACGTTGCTCCCCTGCACTGCCTTCTGGCTCATTATATTTCCTCTCCCGTAATTAAAGGAAAGCAGAAATAATGATAGATGCAGATTTTTAAGTGAACTCCCGCAACAACTTTGTGCATTTTATATATATATAAAATGGATAATTCCTAATCTGTATCTTCCCTCGATTGGCCACATGTTGATCCCTCCTTTGAATTACTGACAACAGGATGTTTTCTAGTGTGTGGGGTGGATGACTGTCCACTGGTCGGCTGCTGCTTTGTGCCAGCAACCTGATGGAGCTGCCTGGCAGGCTGCTTGCTGGTGCTTCTCCTCCAGGGGCAGTTCCGGGTTCGACGTCGCAGGACACCTAAGAAGAACTAGTGCGGTCCAACTCAGACACGGTTTGTAGTGCCCCGAGTCCTCCACGACGGCTGTAGGACTGGAAGCCACTCTGTGACCTCAAAGCAATTCTTACTGACCCGGGTGGGTTTTAATACCTTCAATCAAGAAGCGCTCTGACAGCTACTTGACATTTTTCGGCCACAGTGAGAATCTCACTCCCATCTTTAGACTCTCCTTTCTCCACTATCAAATCCTGTCATGGCCCGACTTGAGCACGGAGGGATACTGCGGGGAAGACAGAACAAGAGGAGGTTTCGGGCTGCCTTCCCTCTTTATTTTACACGGCTCGGCATCATGATGCAGAAGAGCTGTCCTAGTCTTTGATGAAAACGCATCTTCTCACGACCATCTAAGATTCAGACCTTCCTCCCAAAGGAGACATGCAGGAATACACACAATTGTACAGTGAAAACCCTCCAAGTCATTTTCTCTTAGAAGAGGACCATTCCAGCATCCAAAGTGCATTCAGCTCTAATTGCACCTGTACTAAATTTTTAAAAAGTCATTAATTGAGCTTTTAAAAATTCTCTTTGTTCTTCCCTGTGTTTGCTAAATGAGCCACAAAAATTACTGGTAAATAAAGGGGGAAATATCCAGCAGGGAAAGAGGTCTTTTTCTTAAGATTTTTATGTTGCCATTTTCTCTCTGTCTCTGCTTCTTCCCGAGCCCCTCTGACCAAAATTGTGTGCTGTTTGTTTATTCTATTGTAAGATTCATGTACTTCTGATTTGTATTCTACTTAGCTACATTCATGGCTGGATCTTTTATTAATTTGGAATTGTGCTTCAAATAATGATTATTTCAGTTGTTGAATTATAACATGGACTTCACTGAACTAAATAGAGCACATTGCCCATATCCTACTCAGGTGTTACAAATATTTGCTGTTAAGTGCTACAGTAGAGGTACTGTTGATATATAAGCGAGTTTGATGCCAGCCTGGAACATAGCAAGACCTTGTTTCAAAAAACAAAAACAAAAACAAAACCCCAAGAAATTAAGGAAATAAATATTGAAGCTGCTAGTTCAGCAGAAAACACACAGAAAACTTTGACTCAGGAGTATGTGTTGATTGTAACACAAAACTATTAAATGAGAGACATATCTAAACCTAGAATTGTCATGTCTTCTTTACATTTTGAAACAGTAGCTATAAAACTATTAAATGAGAGACATATCTAAACCTAGAATTGTCATGTCTTCTTTACATTTTGAAACAGTAGCTATAAATGTCACCTCTCCCACTGTTATGGTTATGATCTAAAATGTCCTTCAGAAGTTACCTGTTGGAGATCAGTTTTTTGGGAGGCAATTGAATGATGGAGTGCTATACTCATCATTGGATTAATCTATTGAGTTCATAGCTGAATGTTCTGTTACTAAGTGGTGGCCGGGTGGAGGAAATGTGTCTTTGAGGGATGTGCTTTTGAATGGTACACTAGGCTTCTCTCTCCACTTCCTGGCTGCCGCAGGTTCAGCAGCTTCTCTCCACCAGGCCCTTCTTTCAAACCATTTCTGCCTCAGAGCCAGACAGCTGTGAACTGAACCTTGTAAAACCGTGAGCCAAAATAAACTGCTCCCTAAATTGTGGATGTCAGTTATTTTGTTCCAGTGACAAAAATATGACTAACACACATCCACTGTAAACCATCTACATTTCCTTTTTGTTGAAGGGGCAGAAACACCTTCAGGAGTATTTTAGAGAAAATAATAATTGACCTTCATCAGTAAATCACAAAATTGCTTTTCAAAATAATTGTAAGATGACTAACAGGGTTTATGAAACACCATGCACAATGCCCAACAATGTATTCTTAATATAGTCATTAAAAAAAAAACCTTTGGGGTAACTACATATATATATATTTTTTTTTCTGTACCTTACAGAGAAGTAAACTCAGATGTTAAATAGTTAAAGATGTTGAACAACTTCACCAAAGTCACAGTGTAGGAGGAACAGAGATTGGAACTAACATATTTAACCAGCTTCTCTTCAATCAGGATAAAGGAGGGTGTGCAAGGTCCTAGTCCAACATTCAAGGAAACGTGGTCTCAAGCTTCTATTCCACCTGCATACATTTCCCAAAAGGCTTGAACTTTCTTCAAATTATCACAAGATGGCAGTGTATCAAACTTTAATTCAGAATGTTAAGTCTTAGATATTTGCAGTATAATGATAATTGCATCAAATGTAAACCTGAAAACAGTGACTTGGAGAAATTTAAACTAAAATGAAAAACTGAGGAAGAAGTTGTTATAGTATCTTAAAAGCTTAAATTCTAGACAGTATATTTTTGGTCATGCACTTTTCTTGTATGATCTATCAAGAAAATAATTTCTTTTACTTGAAGTGGCAGGATATGTGTCCCTTTTTGGCATTTTCTTATCTTATATATGAAAGAAGTACATTTTTATTCAGATATAATTGCATGATGTGAAAACATGCTTACTATGTGAAATGTTTTGGCAGGTTATGGCTATTTTCAAGTATGTATGTATTGCTTTTAGGAGCCACAGTAGAATTCATTTAATGACATAAATGATGTTAGACAATTGTAAGTATTATTACAGAGTTGTTTAAAAATAAATATTATTTAAATTTTTGATATAAAATTAACTCTGAAATGGTTAGGAGCGTTATGTTTTGTATTTCTTAAAGTGCATGTGATCTCTTAATTATATAACTATTGCTGTCAGTCCTGTTTTTTTTTAAATTGTCTTTTATAACTATCGCTGTTGGTCCCAAATGTCCTTTAAGGAAAGTAATTTAGATGCTTCTTTTTAAGAGGTACAATATTGTAGTTCTGATATTTCAGATAGGTGGATGCAGAATGAACCAGGGATGGTATATAGAACTTCATATGACTTAAATATAATTTCTCACCAAGGTTTTCTCTTTGCATTGTCAGATTTTTCTAACTATATTTAATTAACAACAGGGAAAACATGTAAGAATGGAAAGACCATGCATATATTTTTTAAAGTTATGAATGAAAGGCTTTGGGGCATAGTGATCTATCACAGCTCTGTAATTTAGAATTACCTCCTTCACCTCCCAAATCTTGTGTGCATAGGACTTCTCTCTCTCTCAAACATATCCCAAGTCATTGTTAACCTTATTCATTCCCTGCCTTGCCTGCAGCAGATCATGAAGTATCATTATGAAATTTTAAAGGTAATTTTGAATTTAGAGTCACTTCCTTAAGCATGGAGAAAATGAAATATAAGTGTTCTTTTGATGTCTCCAAAACATTTTATCCTGTTTTTTTTTGGTACACTTGCAAAATAAAAGTTCTTAATTTTTATTGCTAGGTAACAAAGAAATGAAGTGTTGTAGAAATAAATATTTGAATTAATGGGGAAAAATAGAATTATTTTGTTGTCCAATACACATTTATGAAACAAAAATACCAGTGTTTCTCTGTTTTAGCTTTAAACTCAACCATTACCTCAAACTGTTCTTTTATTGCTTTCTGTAATACTGCCAATTTACTGGGAACAAATGTACCAAATGAATTCAATTTGTTTTACATTTTATTTTCTTCAATTTATCTTGTGCATGGAATATTTCTCAAATATAATTCTATTTGTATGTCTCAGTTGTATTTCTTCTTCTCTTAAAAATCTCTATATTTCTTTTTTGCTGTTCTTTGAAAGTGTCTGTGGCCCAGAGTAGAAGGCAGAAGAGAAACTTCTAGCCAGTAGACGATGAACCAATCAGATTCTGCCAACAAGCGAGTGGGAGAGGTATCTGTACTAACGAATGCCAGTGGTAAAGGCCTGGGGTATATCCCAGGATTCTGGTCCTACTGTTTGTAGATGACTCTTGAGAAGTAATAAGGGGAATCCACATGCAACTGTGAAAAGAATAAGAGTAAGGTACAGACAGAAAAAAATACTTTTGCAAAAGACTTATCTGATAAGGAGATGACACATAAATATATAAAGAATTCTTAAAACTCTACCATAAGAAAATGAATAACTTAGTTTAAAAAATGAGGAAAAACAAAAGATACCCCACCTAAGACATATAGAAGAAAAACACACATATGAACAGATGCCCAACACCGTGTATTTGGGAATTATAAAAGAACAGTGCGACGCCACTACAAACCCACTGAGCCGACCAAAGTCAGAGCACTCTCAACACCGCACGCGAGTGAGGGTGAGGAGCGACAGCAGCTCTCGGCGCTGATGGGAACGCAACACGGAATGACCACTTCAGAAGGCAGGTGGGCAATTTCTTACAAAACGAATCTTACTGCATCGTGTGATACACCGACTGCATTCCTTGTTATTTACTCAACTGATCTGCAAACTTATGTCCACCAAAAGTCTGTACACAAATGGTTAGAGCAGCTTTGTTCACAACTGCCCAAACTTGGAAGAAAGCAGGATGTTCTCCAACAGTTGAATGAATAAACAACCTGTAGAAATCAGCATTTTGGTAACGAACCATGATGTTGAAAATATTTTATATGCTTATTTGACATTCATATATCTTTCCTATATCTTTCCCAGATGCATGGCAGTGTCATTAGGCCGAAACACGCTAGCTCAAGGATGTGTGGCGAGACCTTAGCTGTTGGCCAGGCTGGTATCCAAATGTTCAGCTGGGCTCCTGAAATCTTTCAGATGTGTGGTAAACCAGAAGTCTTCTGGTGACCTAGACAAAAAGTATCTCTGTCTACTCTGGGTCTGGCTTACAACTCTCTCGAATAGGGTAGAGATCAGTTTCTGCTGCTAGAATGCCCTACACTGTAGTCCACCAGGATCAAAACACACCTCTCTAGGGAATGATGGTGGAAGATGGGGACCCCGTGTGCTCCTTTACTTTTCAGGTGTTCTCGGTAAATCTTACCATATGTGACTCTAGGGTTCACTAGTCATAGTGCCAAAGTAATATAATGATCTAGGTCTGCATATATCATAAGAAATATCCAAAAAGAAAAAAAAAATCAACGTTGAAAACATTCCTTTTGAGAATGTACAATGTCTGTGAATAATTGATGTGTTGGGGGAGGCATTTCTCCTGTCACTTCTGGTTACCCTTATACGGCATGATTTCCACAATTAACTAAATCATGGCCTCTCTGGACTCATACTGGACCTGTATCTACATCTCTTTCTTACTGTTTCTTATTTTGAACTGCTGGTATTTCATTCCTATACCAAATATTGCATGTTTAATCCTATTTTCCACAATTAAATTAGTCCTATTTGGATATAGTTTCATTTTGCTTTGACAGAAGTTGTAAGGAGCACAAGATTGTTTTCATTATGAAATTATTACTACATAAAAGTAATCAGAAAAAAAAGGAAGCAAATCTCAGAAAGGGCCAACAAAACCAAATCTGTGATGAGAGTACAGTAGATAATGAAAAAAACATGAATACCAGGAAAGGGATGTAGAAATGGGGGTTTATGATACTGTGTTCTTGGAGAAACTCAGTGAATGTCTTTCTGAAAAGAAAAAAAGAATATACACTGAGAAATTCCTTACTGGGAGGATGTTTCCTAGTAAGAATCTAGGAAGATTCTAGCAGTGAGAATGAAACTCTTCTCCCTCCTAAACCACAAGCTTCTGGAGTCGGCTACTTCCTGTCAGGAGAATAATCGCATGAGGAATGCAGAAAGCTTCAGGGGAAAATCGGGGACTAGGGAAAAGGCTCAGAAACATCTTTTCATATATCAAGGTTTGGAAAACACGGAAAGAGATTACTTTCATTCATTTCCTTTTAGTGACTTGGCATTTGTGGAAGAATAAAGAGTTCAGGAAAAAGTAAATATATTTGTAGGAATAGATCATAGCTTATTAAGTGTATGCTTGAGTAATATTTTTATTGCAATATAGCCAAAGTCCATTTCTAACATTTCTGTAGCATCACGAGCATTACGTTAAATTGGAACTAACAAAAATGGTTTTATATGTTCTTCTCCCTTAATTCTTTATATCTAATATAGTTCCAGACTAAGCAAGACTAATGATAATATGTGGAAGGTAAAATATCTTTAGTTTGAAAAAAATTAACGTTTTTGTTTTAGATCATTTAAGTGCTACTCCTCTAGATAAAATATAAAAACATTTTAAATAAGGCATTTCCCCCTATGTCTACCATAGTTTAAAAGCATTGTTTCTCAATATAGGTAAATATTTCAGATAAAAACATACTCATAAAGTGAAGCACAACAAAGTGTAGTAAGGTGTACCTCCTTGGAGCAATTACTTACAAAATCCTGCCTGTCTGTTGCACATGACATAATTCTTTGCCAATTAAATCATTAACACTTTAATCACAATTTGTGTTTGTTATTCTGCTCCCTAAAGACTCTCATGAAGTATACTTTTACGTTCAAGTTGCCATCTGACATTTTCTGAATTCATGCATTTTACAGTGTTGGCAAACTTCCCTTTTACCCAGCCACTATACTGGTGTTCCTTTAGTAAATCCCAAGATTTAAAGAACCTAACAGCCAGAAGGAGACATGTAATTCACCCAATCTAACAAATAATGCCTTTATTCCACAGGATATACAGGTTAGAAACATTTTTACATTGTTTGCTCCTTTTAATAATTTCAAATCTTAGAATAATATTAAATTGGGTTGCTGTCCAATTTGCTACCTAGAGAGTTTCTAAATAAAATTTTATTACTACGGAAGCAATGATTAGTAGAGATAGTAAGTTTATATGTTTTTTCCCTTTTGTTATATATGGGTAGACCTGTGGAACATGTTAACAAATGTATTTATTTTTACCACTTTAAGAATGTATAAAAGGGTGTTTTACATTTTCTTCTAGAAAATTATAAGCTTTTCTAGTTTACTAAAATACTTGTGCATGAAAATTTTCAATTGCTTTCCATTTTAGATTTTTTTTCTGTGAGCTAGGTTAAAATAAGTAATAAAATAATTAATACAGGCATCTGAGATTAAGAACAAAATTGACAGAACGTTACAACCTGAGAAGATGTTCTTAGGTCATTGGATGAGTTTGTTTTTCACGGAATCAAAGAATAGCTTTGTTTCAAGTATCAATTTGTTTTAGAATATGAAAGATCATAGTGAAGAATGAGACTTGAGTATTTGTTTCAAGTTTTAAAGGGTATGAAGGAAGAGAATCGAATTTGCTTTAATTTATACTGTCTAAATCGAAAGAGAATCTAAGAAATATATTAAAATTTTGACATTTGCTCAGTTTGATAGGCTTAAGTGAGGATAATATATTCTTTAAGAATGAGAGGAAGTTCTCCTGAAATCTTTACTGCCAGATACTTACACAAAAATAGACTTTTGTTTTTCTCTTTAAAGTGATGATCATATAAATGAAATGAATCATTAAAATGATGCATCGATTTTCAATTTTAAAAGAATTAGTATTCTTTACATGTACAGCTTAACGAAGACACTATATCACAATAGAGTACTTGGCTTTGCACTGACTTTTAAGTGTTTTGATTATTTAAAAAAAATTTCCTCAATTTTGAAAGAGCAGGTATTCTTTATGGGAAAATAACCAGCCTGTTTTATTTTTAAATATTTTATGATACTTTGAATAAATAAGTAACCAGTATTGATCCTACTTTAATCAAATAGCCTAATCTCATTAGGTAAGTCTCTGGAGTTCTCAAGATTAGGACCCTGAATTGGGGAAAAATTTTAGAATGTCTCTTCATTTAAAAATATCCTGGACATTTCCCATGAGGTACCCAGAAATTCATACGTATTTTCCTTTCTAAAAGAGGATGCTGGAAAGAATTTGATGTGTTGAGCATGTTCCTTATCTAATAATTTGCTGGACACCATTGTAATATGTGTATGTGTATGTGAAGAGTCATCAAACCACTTAGGACCCTTGCAGATCAATAAAGAAACGGACTCTGGGCTGCAGGGGAGTGGGAAGGCTAGAGGCACCTTAAGAAAAAGGAACAGACTCTTCAGGTATGAATAATAAATCATTTGGGCTGGGGATTTAGCTCAGCAGTTAGAGTGCTCGCCTAGCAAGTGCAAGGCCCTGAGTCTGATCTTCAGCACCAAAACAAATCAAAACAAAACAAAACAAAAAACCACTGAAACTCATAATAGCACTGTTTTGAGTGAACACTTTTTCACCTTTATTCAGCAAATGCTTCTATTCAGTTACTTTTATTTTGTTACCTTAAATTCACCATCTGCATCTCGGCTAAGAGTAAAAGCAAAACAAAAACAAATCCCACAAATATCCAGGTGTTCTTCAGAAGTAAAGACAGAACTTTTCCAAGTCAGCTATAAATTAAAACTATCTCTCCATAAGACATTACTCCTAAAAGTATCTTGCGATGGTGCATTTTTTGAAAAGGCCCTGGAGCTGGGTCGATGCCTTTCCTAGCCGTGGTTTTCACCCTTAGGGCAACTACTGATGGAATCTTTGTGAAGAAATCACGTCTGATATTCCAGTAGGGGATTTTAATTACCTCCATTTCTGATACCATTGGTTGCTTAATACATTAAGCAGTCATTCAATCTTGTTCTCCAACAGAATCCTGCTGCCTTTTGACTCTTCCCTGTAGGCCTTGCCCTCAGTGACAGGCTAGATTTCCTGTTCTCAACAGAGTGGTAGAATCTGGGAAACCTAGGAAAGGGCTATTGCATTCATTCTGAAGTGTGGATCCACAAAGACCTGGTTCTCAAGCACCAGCTTCAAGGCTGGCAGCATCGAAACAGCCTTCTCATTGTCCTGGTGGACTTTTCTGACATGCTCCATCATGACTGAGCAGAACAAGACTAGACAGAATGAATTACTGGCAGCACTACTGGGGTTATTCATCTAACACAGTACCATTATTTTCAATGATTTATTATTCTGCATAATTTGTTCCTTCCTTCTGAAGGTATCTTTAATTTTTAAACTACTAAGTTTTTTTTTTTTTTAAATAAAAGGACACAATTCAATGACATAGTTTTCATTGACCTTCCTCCCCCAGACTTTGGGAACAAATACTTTCATTTAGTTACCTTCATTTTCACGTAATACATTATTTACATAGGTTATATAAGAACTTGTTCTTGTAACCAGGGTATAGTTGGATGAATTAACCATGCAAATGAAGTCATAAGTAGAGAATCATACCTGAAGGTGATTCCCATCTGCTAAGATATGCCAAGCCCATGACTAAGAAAAACGAGTTGATTTTCTATGAGAAGCCAATTGTAAAATAAAAACAAAAACAAAATATGACAAAACCAAACCTTCTAGGGAAAGAAGCTCTGTAGTTGGGTAATCTTTCTGGTAGTGGGGATGGAGAATATTTTCTACCCATCCAGGAACCACAGATGAGTTTGTGAACCTGGAGAAGTTCATAACAATATGCGGATACTGCAGACAGAGTCTAATACGGGAAGAGTGTCTTGCGCTTGCTTTGCATCCTTGGGAGAGAGGAGTGAATGGCAGAGCCCACTGAATGGATGATTCAAGATTCCAAGTAAGATTTCTGGCCAGAAGTTAGCTTTACAAACTACAGAACAAACTTAAGGAGGCTACTATGAAGAATGCCCTTGCTGTATCTGAGTATAACCATGAAAAATCGTTGCAGCTTGCTAGTCACTGAAAAGCAGGGAGGCTGTTCAGAGTTCGGTCAAGGCTTCAGGTTAGATGAGCCTACACGTTAATTTGCAGATTTTTGTGTAGATGAGATGCAAATTCTTGTCTAGTGGAGTGCTCTGTGAAACATTCGCCAGCTTCGTACATAACTCAGCCATGATCATAGGCCTTGTCTCAATATACAAGGTCTCCCAGAATTAATTACTTCTTTTCTATGGTATCTCTTCACCTTAGAGCACCCTTTTTCCTTCCCTCAAACATACTGAGAACAAACAAATATTCACAATCTAATTGTCTCCTTATTTTTGAAGTTATTGATAACAGAGCAAATGGAATGTGTGATACTGAGATACCATATGCAAGAAAAAATGTTTTCAAGAGATTATGAATATACCAGTAGTAAGGCAAAATGGTTGAGTTCATCATCTGTGTGATTTTCTCTTAGAATTATTAAACAAGCAAGCAAGAACACAGACAAGCTACCGCTCATCTGCTCTAGAGCGTCTTAGTGTCCGCATTAGATTCTGCTCATTGAATTGTGTCAAATACCCTACAATCAAAAATCATGTTTGTTTTGAAGGAAGTCACACTTGAAAACCCTGCGGAAAGTTATCCATGCACAACAACAATTTTCACCCAGTTAATTAGCTTTCACTTTGCAATGAATATGACACTGCTGCATTTTGAGGACTGGGGCTCAGGAAATACCAACTGCCTGAGGATATCGCCTCCTGAGAGCAGATCTAGAAGGAATTGTACCACAGACCCCAGGTGGGTGCAGATGGCGGGGGATGGATACGGGGGAAGACAAAGCAAGAAGGCACTTTCAAGATTCTGAAACATAAACAACAAATACTGCTTTTTTTTTTTTATCATCAAAAGACATTTTGGATCCTTTAGTACACAATTCTACTAGTAAATTCATCTTTGCTTGAATGAAGAGAACGACATTACAGTTCTGTTGTGACCAAAGTCTTCCACATTTCACATTAGCAGAACCTGCCCTGGGGAGGAGAAGTTATCCTGGACACAAACTAAGTGGATTTGTCTGAAAAGAGACATCCTCGTTCCTTTCTTGAAATCTGGAGCTTTTCCCATTACAGCCCGTGGAAGGTGTTTATTTTCTTGCTTTATCTATTCTTTATAGCAGGATGAAAAACACCTCACAAGATAGCTGGAAGAATGTAGAGATCTGAGGGGCACTAGCTGTGCTGTTAATAGGGCAAACAGAATAAGGACGTGGGGCTCAAGAATACCATTTCCCACCATGGACAGCTTCAAACACCTCACAGGGACTCTGCTGAGTTATCAGACTCTTAACTGATGACGCTTTTCCACTAAGAGAAGAAGTCCTGCCCGGAGCTCTAACCTTTAGTTTCATTGTGTGTCTTTAGATGTCATGTACATGCGCCTGATTTGTTATGGCATATGGAAACAATAATACCTTGTTCTTGAGGTATTCTGAGAAAAAGTCTCCCACTTTTGTTTCCTGGAAATGAAACAAAAGAAAAAAAAAACTGAAGAGGCCAGACTCCCAAGATTCATCTGTGGAAAACCAATGAGTCAGTGCCCTGCAGCTTGTCCTCTAATGTTCCCTGAGCGATGGAAGCTGACTCCATATTAGCAGGAATGAGTGAGATTTTCTCCAGGAACAAACAAGCGAGCTCTCGCCTGCTCTGGGCTCCATGATGTACAGTCACCCAACTCAGACTACGTTTAATTCTGGTTTCTTACAATGTATTTGTTTCAAACTCCCCATAATTAATTAATTAATATATTTATAAATAAAGTCATTTTAAAAGACATTTATTTTACCCATAAGAACAGTATAATTCAAATATGCTCAATAATCGTTATGTAGACTTAGCTTTGAAATTTTATATGACTAGAAAAGGAAAGACGAATTGAACTTACATTTCAAATATAATTGTGAAATGCTTTAAAAATATAAGGAATAAAATAGGAACACAGTCACGATGGAGCCGTAACTCGTGTCTCTCTGCCGGGCAGCTCTGAACCGTTGTATGGGGGACACGCATGTATGATAGGTGGTTCAAGCTGACAGGAACGTGTTCAACCATGTACATGTGTTCTGTGAAATTATGAATAAACAGGTTTTCTACAGATTAGCTTCAATTTCACATTTTTAATAAAAAATTTTCAAACTAAATAATTGTAAAAAATAAATACTATTATACTTTTGAGTTCAAGAAAGCAGAATAGTATAATTTATAAAACATTCGGATCTGAAAAATGAAACTTCTTCATTCTTTATCGGAACGTAGGGAAGTTGAAAATTTAAGATACCAACAATGCATTGAACTTACTTCAAAAAGTGAAAGAACACCACTAGTTAACATTCACCTGCGCTGTGAAATCAGTCAGTCCCCTGTACAGTTTGAGAGAGTGGGGAATGTTCGCCGGCTTTCTGAGATACTTTAAAGTGTTTTCATGTTAAATATCAAGGATGCATGCTTTTAGTCGTTTTCTTCTAGCCTTGCAGCTTAATGGCCCTGTGACTCACAAGGCAGAACGTAAATAAGAGAGCTGTTCAAGTGGACTGCAGACTGCATTCCTTTGTTCATCCCAAAGAGAAGTCAGATTTATTCTACTCATTATGAAATCCACAGACGAGGTGCCAAATGACCTTGCAGAATGCACGATCAGGGCAAACAGGCAACAAAGTCTTCTTGTCTTACCAAAAAGATATGCGATGACTCTTGTTTTGTATTCCTGTGTCACAAATGATTACAAGTTCTTTAAAACATATTGTCCACAGAGTCCACAAATGGGTAATGGCCATGTACTCGTTTCAAATAGAGTCCTTAAAGAGAAAACTAAAAAAGATTTTTTTCTTTTTTTATCACCAAATATTCCCAGGAAAAATAACTAATATAATTACTCAGATTTCAAAACTCTTAGTCTACCTTTTCCTCACCTCTTCCACTTGCCCTTTTTTCTGACTCTTGTTTAGTCCTGTAACCATATAGAATCATGATATTTTATCCTTACTAACCTGTTTGCTTTTCCACTGGCCCGAAGTAGTACCTCCTAATTGCCACTCGTGCCTTGTCCTCTCTTACTTCTGATCCACAAAGACTTGCCAGATTCGACAAACAGATGATTTGTAGGAAGTCTGCAAAATACTTTCTATTTCCTATGGCATCTACTTTTGCACTTCTAAATTTGATTAGCAATAAAAGGGGGGAAAAGAAGAAATAAACCAAGCTAACTAACCTTTTTCAAATGATCTGGATTATTGCAATTAGCTGAGACTAAAAAGATCAGAGTTTGACTCTTGCCTCTGCCAACTTTCAAATATTCAACTGAAAAATCACTTAGCCCTTGAACTCTTTCATCTATAGAAAGATTATATAACACTTATTCTTATCATAGTAGTAAACAGAAACATTGCCAAAGAATGTGGGGTGTTTCATAAGTTTTTTTGTTTGTTTGTTTGTTTGTTTGTTTTTTTTTTTTTTTTGGTGGTGCCGGGGATCGAACTCAGGCCCTTGTGCTTACGAGGCAAGCACTCTAATCACTGAGCTAAATCCCCAGCCCCCGGGTGTTTCATAAGTTTAAAAATCCTCTATGCACTGAAATTTTTGCAGGCTGAAGGTAAGAATTTCTCACATGTGAAGGTAGACTGAGATACGCATGCCTTGCTTTAACTAGTGCTCTACGTACTTTTGTGATTGCCTACATCTATCAGAAAAAAGTGAGCACAAATTCAAAGTATGTATATGTATTTTTCATAAGTTATGTATACATTCCACTGACAAATACATAATTTAAAAATACATACATAATAGAAAATGTTAAGAGGTGTATTTGAAAAATCAATTTTTAATTTCAATATTTGGTTTTATTGGCTGTTACAGGTAAAAATATATCACACGTAAGTGCATAGATGCAAAAGAAAAAGAACTTATCTTCGCCATAGCTTGCTCCTCACTAATTCAGTGGAAGGATTTCACATGTGATATTCTC
>PVJO010020652.1:0-31644 GCA_004026905.1 Hystrix cristata
TTGGCAAGGCAAGAGGCAACAAAGCATAATTTTTCAGAGCGTTGCTCCTTGCACCAGATTGGCAAGTTTCAAATCTTAGCTCAGCCAGCTGCTGGCTAGGAGCCCTCTTCTCCTGATCTGTGTGAAGTAGGAAGTACTGTTTCTTAGAGTTATTGAGAGGAGACAAACTAGTTGAGGATGTTAATTTCTCACAAATGAGCCCATCACAGGGTAACCGTCAGTAGTGGTGGTGGATGATGATGGTGGTGTTATTATTTTTGCTGTTGGTAAGATTACCGTTTCTAAGAAGTTAACTGTTTCTCCAGGAGAGAGTTTTCTGGTTGCTTATTTACCAGACACTAGCTGTTGGTTTTGTTCTCTGATATTTTCTATTTACATTACACTCTTTGTAGAATTGATGGTGGCCATTCATCTTAACCCCTTGAGACAAGATATGCAGGAAGGGAGAAGGATAGAATTTGAAGCATGGAAGAGTATCAAGCTACTAAGCTCTGAGAAGACTGAATCTTTATATTCTGTGTCAGAGTTGGCTAAAGTAAACTGTAGCTAACATGAAAGCTCACCTTAAGTGACTTAAATTTTTAAACATGTAACATGATCTTTGGTACCCAGAATCATTTTGATTTTTCATATTCCTTTAACTTAGGACTGGAGAACACTAATTGTCACAATCAGGAGGCTACTTATAATTTTAGTTTTAACTAAAGACATAAGTTGGCTTCACAATTGAAATGTAAAGTCTGCAGAGGAGAGAGACTTGATGCTTTTTGCCTATTACAGATTTTGTCATAGAAAAATGCATTAATATAGTAACAGTTCATTGTAAAGGCACATTAGTGAATGCTAAATTACCACCAAATTCCTATGAAACTACACATAACAGCTACTTTCACATTCAGAAAGTTTTTCATGATTAATGTTATTGTAATGAGTACCAAAGAAATTAATAACCATTTGTCACTTTAAAAAGAGTTGCCGATTAATTTTATGCTATTTTTTATTCTCATTTGTCATAAGAGTGAGGACTGAGAATTTTAATTTCTAATATGTGGTGAGAATTAAAGAAGCAGCTTTGCCACACTGACCTTTTCAATATTCTAATCTTCGCTTTGCTGACCCTTCAGACCTCTTCCTGGCCATAGTTAGGCTTTTGAGAGGAGAGAAAGCCAAAACTGTGGAGTAAATGAGCACAGTGAGGAAATATTTTAAGACATACTTTCATAATTCACCAACTATATTGGAAATTCAAATTTTCAGACTATTCATTATCTTGACAAACATTGTAATTTGTGCAGAATATGGCACCACATAAATCCATTCTGGTGACAAAGAGTGTAATGAGTATGGAAAATAGTGGAAACCCAAAGCAATCACGTTACAATCTGGAAACTGGATAGAGCTGATGTCCCATCACGTTTCACAGAACTTCTTTCTGGTCTTTAAAACAATTGCTTTCTACAGAAAACACAGTGTGGCACTAGCATATCCAAATACCCATAATGGGAGTTTGGACCTCATTATTTGGAATGTGGCCTCCATTCAAGTAGAACATCCATTTAATGAATTTGTATCCTGTAATCTCTTTGGGTCAATGATTTCACATCACCATTGATTTATACAGAATATTATTTACCTGTCTTTTATTGGGAAATAAATATTTTTCATGTATTAGTTTGCTCATTTACTTATTTCATTTATGTATTCAACTATTCAATAAGTATTTATCAAATAACCAGAGTCTGCATAACATTATGATAGCTAATGTAAGGGGCTTACAATCTAAGATGATTGAATATACACGAGTGAACACTGGAAGTACAAATAGCTGCAGAGAAGAGACCTTGGTTGTCCAGTATCTTTCTGAAAGTATGAGGAGAACCTGTCTGGTCATGAGGAACATAGGCAGTCATAAGTTAATAAAAGGACATTTGATCCCTGAAAACACGAGGATGGCCAATCTACATGAGAATGGTGCTTACAAATACAGAAGGAATAAAGAAACATTTGTATTTTTAACAATTTTATAAACACTTTGGCATGTCAGTATAAGGTGTAACAATTGTTCTCAACAAATTATAGTCAATCAGAATTAATTGCAGAGCACCAGCAGATGTGCTTAGCATCTATGATGAGAAGGCCTCATCCTGGAGAGAGGTAGGAATGGAGAAGAAGCCAGTGAGCTATGGTTGTTTGTATGTCCTATTCACATTAACAAAATTTTCATGCATAGAAAAGCATAAGGAACCAAACAGAACAAGGTAAAAGGCATCTTCCTAGCTTTAGGGTAATCCTTAAATCCAAAGACGAGTGTCATTTTAATAGAAAAGAACATGAGAAGGCCGAGAAGACAAGGGAGGGACAGAAGTAGAGATTGGAGTGATGTGTCTGCAAACCGAGGCTTGCTGAGGGTTGCCAGCAGCCTGGGACCTCGGGGAAGGAGTGGCATGGACGCTCTCTCAGAGCTCCCCGGAGTCAGTCCTACCATTTTAGACCTCTGGTCTTCAGAATCAGATTCTGTTTTAAAGCCATCCACTTTGTGACATTTTCTTATGTCAGCCCTGGGAAACTGACATATTCATGCTGATTGAAGCACTGTGGGTAGTAGAAGTAAATTTATATCTGGAATATGAATAATGATAGTCAAGGTAGCATATCACCTTTTCAAGGTGAAAGGTGTCCAAAATAATCTTCCCACCAAGACACTGATTGAGAGTTGGTATCATACTGTTGTCAGCATTGGCGTCACTTTCCATGTCGCTGAGACAAAATACCCGGCCCTCCAATTTAAAGGAGGAAGGTTATTGTGTCTCACAGTTTGTAGAGGTTTCAATCCGCCGGCTCCAGGGCAGTGTGGCAGGCAGTGGGGCACGGAGGTGGAGAAGCTGTTCGTGGCATGGCAGATAGGAAGCAGAGTGAAGGGAGATATACACTGCCAGGCTGTAGCCATAGTGACCTGCCTCCTCCAACTAGGCTCCACCTCCCAACATCACATTCAGCTGTGAACTCAACAGTGTATTTGTCCCCATGATCCGATCACCTCCCCAGAGCCCCACCTACGAGCACATGAGCTTTGGGGAAGTATCCGGATGTAAACCATGACAATCGGCCACTACTGTGGAGAGATTAGGCGTTCAGCACCACCTAGATCAGTCTAATGAAGCCATACTGTGGATATGCATGGCCCTTGCAGATGCCTCTTTGACTAATTCATTTTTGATCCACTGCATAAGCTCTTAGATGTCTGAAGGGAGGCTGACTCACACTGCTGAAACGTCATCTCCACTTGGTTATTGGAATTTCTTTTGCAGTTGATGATTTCTGTTAGGTGTTAAATCTTATCACAAATTTACCACACTTTGTGTTCACTCTCCATTTGCCTTTTTCCGGTATTCTAGTAGTTACTTTTCAATATCGCAGCTTCAAGGCTTCTGATCAGATAGGCGAGTCATTTACCACTTCACATAGATACATGTATATCTTTACTTTGGGTCACTTCACATTTTTTAACAAAGTGAATTTCAGGCTCCTCCCTCTAACACCCTGCCACTGACAAGGCTTGTCCTTATTATTTTGAGTATCTCAGATGAGAATCGTGGGGCAGCAGTCTAGTTTTGCATGCTCTCATATGCCAAGCTAATTTACCCATGAACCAAGCTTGTACTTCTTCCTCCTCCATCAATCAGACATGACCCTTGAGACTACAGAATGAGTCCTCTGGATTTGCTCAAGTCTAATTTACGACTGGGTTTGCTAGGCCCACCCAAATTTAGGACTTGATGCATCTAATAGTATGGAGTATATGGTTGGGAGTTCTGCTCTAAGTAGCACTTGATTTTTTTTTAATATTTAAAAATGACACTAATCATATTATCTCTTCCCTAGAATGCAATGCTGTTTTATTTTGCCCTTTTTGTTTTTTGGTGCTGGCGAGAGAACTCAGGGCCTTGAACTTGGTAGGCAAGCGCTTTACCACTGACCTAAATCCCCAGCCACAATACTGTTTTATTTTTAATCTACCACCTTGAACGAAGAGAGACGTTCCAGGTTCTATCTGACCTTTCATACTACAAGTCCCTTCTAATTATATAGCAATTCTGGACTTTGTATTCTGAATTTACTTAAGCCCCGTTTCGCACCTCTCTCCTCTAGTGCCTTTGTTCCCTCCTTTCCTCCTCTTACCTTCTGAACATTGCTTGGACATCACCTGCGGAATTTATCTCCCCTGGAGCATGTGGCACCGTCTGTGTGCTCAGATGCTTTTTGTGTGATTTTCATACAGTTTTGTGTGTCACCTGACTTCCTGAGGTCACCTGGGCACTCACAGAGCTCTCTGGTCAGCCAGTGACTTGGGACGGTGCTCCGCGGAAGCGTCACGAGCCCACAGTGCTCTCTCGCTCTGCTGACTGATCTCTGTGTGGGTTGCAGACGCATTCAGAGTTCAGCCAGCTGCCCAGCTGTCTTTATGCTTCACTTTGAACTCACGTGTCTTGGGTCATTGTCACGTGTACGCAAAGGTTCCCCTCAGCCAGGACTGCGCGAGGAGCGCATCTCACCTCTTCGGAGGTTCTTCTTTCCAAGGTCTCTCCGCCAACTGTAGGACTGTTTTACCTTCATTTTGTTGCCTCCCCCAGGACCACAATCACAGCCTAGGAGCGCTGTCAGTTGCTCATTTATTATCTGTCCACAGTACTGCTTGCTGTAGGTTTATGGCCGGAGCCTGAAATTAAGACGATCCTCTCTGGCAGCGAAGCGGTTGGTTCCCTGGCCGGTCTCAGTTGCAGCCGTTACCGCTGGCTGACCTGGGTGGCGGGTTTCATCTACACACTGCGCTGTTTTCACTGAGGCAGTGGGAGATTTTCATACATCCTGTATGCACTTCTCAGCTTATGCTTTCGTATTTACTCGGTGTTTAGATTTACCAAATTGTTGATTTTGACAATTTTGTCCAATTTTATTCTTTCCGGTATGGATAAAAAGAGACTATGTTGACCTCTCCTCTCTATTACAGCTGCAAAGCCCCTCTCATGTCCGTGTGTGTGTGTGTGTGTGTGTGTGTTTGTGCGCACGCTCGCGTGTGTCTCCAAGTAAGAAATTATACTTAAAGACCATCATCTTGTTGCTGGGGGAAATTCACTGTTACTAGTTTTGTTACCATTTTTGTATGTATATAATAAAATATATTGGAATTCCAACTGATACTTTGGGTTCATATTTAGGATCATAGTTTTTTTAAAAAAATACAATCTCTTTTGTTTTATATAAGAGTAATCTCTTACTCTGATGCCAAAAGTTCTGGTTCTTAATAATACCAATATAATTACTCATTTACTTCATATAACAATAAAAATGCACCTGTCTCAGGATAGTAATATCAATATTACCACAAATATAGTTACTTAGAACACTTGTATGGGCTCCATAATGTATATTTTATAATATTATGTTGATTTTTTGCTGTTATATATTTGTATGTTTTCTCCAAGTGTCAGGGTATATCAGTTTGTCATGGAAAAAAAATCTGTGAATTCTACCTTGCCAAATCTTTAAACGGGCTATGTTTTATATCCGTGATTGATGATAGAACACATTTCACTGAGATTCAGAGAGCTATTCTACTGTCCAATGTTGTTGCTCATTTTTATTATGCCATAATTCTGCTCACATCCGGATGCGGTTTACATTCTGACTTTATGTCGGATGTACTAATGTACTTTTAAAATATGGAATATTAAACATTTTCAAAAGCAGTTTTAAAATTGGGTATTTTCTCCCATTTCATGGCTTCTTCCCATTTAAAAGCGAGCCATGTGGCAACAGTCTGTAGATTGTGAAGAGTGTTCTGGGTGTATCACACCTCTGCCATTCCAGGGAGGCTGTCACAGATCTATTAGGCCTTCCATTTATATACATGGTAATGTTAAGTAGAGGCTCCTGGTTAGGAAATTTGACTCGAGTCAGTTATATCTTGTATATTCTCAAAGCCCAAAGTAACAAAAACATATGAAAAACTAAAAAACAAACACCCCCCCAGTATCTCTCCTTACCATAACATTGTTTCCTGAGAGTTTTTTTTTTTGAAAATTTTTTTCTCTAAGGATTATGTTAGTTTGTTGAAAAGAAAGATTTGTGTTATGGTGTTTGTTTCTTTTTTGTAAGGATCTTTTTGGTTTATATCTTGTACTCTGAGTAACTACTTTGAAGATGATGATACACACAGTGTAATGACTATTGTTCTTCTCTTACTATTTGATTATGCAGTTTAGCTTTATTTTTTCATAAAATAAAGAAAAAAGAATTATGCAAATTTCAATTGTATGTGGTATTTTAGTATATTCTCTGTTGCTTTTAATGGGATATCTGAGACAGTAATTTATAAAGAAAGATGTTTGCTTTGGGTCACAGTTCTGGAAGTACAGTAGCATGGTGCCTGTACCTGTCTGGTTTCAGGAGGGGGGCTGATGGTGAAAGGACAACGGGCATAGTTTGAAAGAGAAAAAGAGGTGCTGACCTCCAGCAATAACTAACTCATTACCATGATCAATCCATTCACAGATTGGATCTTACATGTCCCCGAAAGTTGATGGCACTCTTAGGAGGTGGCGAAGCTTAAGAGGTAGAGCGTAGTTGGATGAGTGTGTCATTGGGATTTTATTTTATTCCAGCCCCATCACCTCTTTGTCCTCTGCTTTCCAGACACCATGCAGTAAGCATCTCTTCTCCACCACACTCTTTCTGCCATGTTCTTCTGATTCATCACAGGCTCAGAAACAACAAAGCCAAAGGACTATGGATTAAAACTTCTGAAACTGTGAAAATAAACCTTTCCTTCATTAAGTTATTTTTCTAAGTCCTTTTTTTTTATAGCAATGCATAACCAACATGAGATGGATCCCTTATGGCCCAAGTGCTAATGCCCCACTGCCTCCCAATACTGTTGGAAACTCAGACCCAACTTGAATTTTGTGGGGACAAAACACACCCAAACCAAAGCATGAAGAAATATAAATACTAGTAAAATAAACCGCTATATATTCACTATTCAACTTTAGAAATCATACACTCAAGATTATATTATTTCATCAGTAGCTCTATCTACTTTTTCCCGAGGAGAATTCTTTTAAATTGAACCCAAGAATCCAGATTATTTAATTTGTAAACATTTTCAGTGTTCCTTTCCAAAAGATAATACTTTAAAAATAACCACAGTTGCCTTGTTACATGTAAAAAAGTTCCAATACCATCAATGAACTACTCAGTATTTGAACTTTAAATTGCCTTGTAAATACAGACTTGGAGCAGTTTGTAAGAGTTGGTCCAAAACATTTTAATACTCTACACTGAAGGAAACAGGTCATTTTCCCTACAGAGTTTTTCATAGTCTGAATTTTGATGGTTACTTCTTCCCGATGTTGCTAAACGTGTTCTATTAGTCTCTGTTATTTTTTGTTTTTGAATTATAACTTGGGCACTGGATCTAGTGGTTTAATAATACCCAGGGAGATTTATAGTGGCAATACTATTTGATAAATGGTAGGATGTTTTTCCATTGTTCGACTCTTACTATCTGGTTGCGTTTTGTGGCAGTTAATCTTAGTCATCACCTTGACTGGATTAAGAGACTCCTGGAGAGGTGGTTGGATCATACTGGCGCTATATTCATCAGTGGACTAATCCACGAATGTTCATAGGTGAATGTGCTGTTAAAAGGTGGGGGTCACTTAGAGGAGGATGGTCACTGTGCTCATGCCATTGCAGGGCACCTCTCTCGCAGGCACTTTTCCCGGGTGCCCGACTTCTCCTCTGCCATCAGGTGATTAGATTTGCTCCTCTACACTTTTCCATTATGATGTTTCTTCCTTGGGGCCAGATTACCATGGATTGAAACCTCTGAAACAGTGAGCCAAGTAAATCATTTCCTCCTTTAAGTTGTGTGTTATTAGGCATTTTGTCCCAGCAATGGGAAGGCTCTTTCTAGCAGCTGTTGCTAGTCAATGACAAATGTATTAATTAATTAAATATTGCAAAATGAGGCTTTGAAATACCATTCTTACTTCTTTATGTATTGTGTGTGTGGTGGTTTGGAGCTTCGGGTCAAATCCAAGGCCTCACACAATGCTGGCCAAGAACTTCACCACTAAGCTACCTCATAGCTCTTCTTTGTACACTTATAAACAGTTGTGTCTATAGATGTATGTAGGGTGTGTATCATTTTGTTTGTTTGTTTTTTTGAGTGTGTTCCTGAAATAAATCTATATATAGGAATTTTAGAAACTAAAGCAGATACCATGATGCCTCAGTTTACAAACTTAATTTATTTTATGATTTTGGGGAAGATGGATGCATTTGTGTTCATGTGGGGAAGATGGCTGTGGTTGTGTTTGCCACCCAGTGCAGAGTTTGCAAATGGAAGCGAAACTTTGCCGAATGCTTTTGTTTACAAACTAAATTGTTTGCAAACAGAAACATTCCTGAACTGAGGCATTACTGTACTCCATATAGGAAAGTAAGGATAAATATGAAATGTTATATCTCACAATAATCCAGGAACATAAAACATGCCTTACAGTGCTGTAGAAAAATAGTCAAGGTAGTGTTGTTAAATGGTTTGTGTCTTCTTCAAATTCAACAAAATGTGCTGTAATTTTTTGCTCAAAATTTCTAATCATAAGTATTCCTAATATTTAAAAATAGTGTTTGTAATTCTTTTTGTCAAAAAGGTTATGCAAGTTTATTTTAGAAATATAAATAAATACCAAAAGGAAAAGAAAACTGCATGATACATTTTTTAAAAGATAATTTAGCCTCTAGTGCAGTAATGAAATTTTAGATTTAATACTACTGCAGATTATCAAATTCAACTTAATTATTTTACAAATAGACAACTGACACTCATAGTAGATCAAGGATGTAGCCATAACCAGTCATAACCAATTGGGCTGTACGAGGGTAGAGTGGTTCTGTTCTACTTTAATCTTTGTGTATGCTTTTTTCTCGGTGATATTACACATTTGATAGCATCATGATGATTCACATTTACTATTTGTAAAACGTGTTATTTTGCTGTCCCAGGAAGAATGCAGGTTGGGTTAATACATGTATCAAATAAGTGCTTTCAATTTAGAGGTACAGGTGATGGGATGATTAATAATGGGCAACAGCGAAGCTACAGAACAAGACTCTCAATAAAGAAGGTTGCTGAAATTTGACCTGGCTTGTGAGTGATGCCTCAGGGTATGGCAGCTCCCAGTAGGCCCTCAAAGAAGAAACTCAAAATGAATATTTTACATTTTGCTCAGTTACTCTCAGCAAAACCTGTGCCAAAAGGGACAATGTTGTCCCTGAGTGGTGAGCTGAGTTGAAACAGAGCTTTGAGACCTGAACTGTGTGGACTTTTGGTTTTAATATTTAGTGATTAAAATTCCTTCCTAAATGAGTATCACTCTCTCTTGCCTCAATTAGTCCAATCTAGTGAATGTATCTGAACCTTCCTTGTTTATTAAAATCCTTCATATGTGTGCCAGTTAATCTTAATTGTCAGCTTGACTGGATTCACCTCAGAAGAGATGATTGGTTCGTGTAGACACTGTACCTATCAGTAAATTAATTGACTTATGCATAGCTGTAAGAAGGTGGGGTTCAGTTGGAAAAGGCAAATAGCTAGCCACTCTTCCCTTGTACTCTGCTTCATGGCTGCCATGGAGTTAGAAGCTTTGCTTTGCCATGTCCTTCCACCATGATGTTTCTTCCTTGGAGCCAGCTGACAAAGGACTGAAACTTCTGAAACCATAGGCCAACCAATTTAACCTCTTCTGTTAAATTGTGAATATTGGGTATTTTGTTCCAGCAATGCAAACACCAACTGGTACAGAAAATTTTTCCACAGAAGTGGGGCTATTGCTGTGACTATGTGGTTTAGAAGATTTGGAACTGGTTTAGGAAGGTTTGGAAGATTTTAGGAAGGTTTGGAGATATGGAAGACAGAAGTCTTAGAATGCTGTAAATTGAGCTTATTGGGTAATTCTGGTCAGAGCTCAGAAAATCAGAATGTTTGTAGGAATGTATGCAGTTAAGTCCAGGCTGAGGAGATTTTAGAAGGGAATAGAGATCCTATTGTGAATTGGATTAGAGGCTGTGCATGTTACAATCGAGCAAAATTTTGTCTATATTTTGTCCATGTTCTATGAGTTTGTGTAGAGCTGAATTTAAAGGCAGAGGACTAATTAGTCTACTAGAGAAAATTTCAAGGCAGCACAATTTTTAGGTTGTGATATCGGTGTTACTAGATACTTTCAGACAGATTTGTAGAGAAATCCATAAATGAATAACAGAACAGAAATACTAGAAAAATGTAAACTGGCAGAAAAAGAATCACATATAAATTTGGGGCCAAAAGAGTTATGATTGCTAGTGAGATTAGCACCATTAAGAAGAAAGCAAGTACTTTGAATGAGAAAAGATGCCTTGAGGGCATTTCGGGAATCTGTATTACTACACTCTCCAACACCTTTTGTTTAAGAAGAAAGGCCCAGGACCGGAGGTCTGCTTGAGCAGGGCCTCCTCTGGAATTGGTTGCCTAGGATTCATTTCACCATGCTGAGTCATTTATACACTCAGAGACTGGTGCAGTTGTGATTTTAAGGGGCACACGCACTTCTCTCATTGGTAGCAGACTTTGGTATCCACATGAGGCTGGTTTTACTGGCGTACAGAATACAAGAGCTCTGGGGTCAGAAAGCCTTCCACCATGACTCAGAGAAGGTCCGGGAAGTCATCCATAAAAGAGCAGCAGGATTAGAGTGCCCATTAGAAGCCTCTGAGAGGGTGCTGCACGAAGCTTTGGGAAGAAAGCCAAGACCTCAATAAAAACCTCAGAAAGTTAGACAAGTTGGGAACATGGAACATAAGCTAAGAAAAGCTATAGACAATCAGCAGAGTCATCTCAAGAGGGAGGCTGTGTGGGCTGCGACCAGCCAAGCCCATAGAAGCAGTCACCGAACCTCTTTGGAAGTCACATATTACCAGATGTGCCCAATGTAGTGGACACTGAGGTACAGGAATTAATGTTAGCTCTGATGCATTTTGTTCTTGCTTTGGTCTTATTCTTTTCTATCCCTCTTTTCCTCCCTTTTGGAATGGAATGTTTCCCCTATGCCACTGTATCTTGGGACTATATAACTTGCTTTTTATTTCTCCAGGGGCTCATGGCAAAGAGTTGCTTTTAGTCTTAGAAGGAACCTTTGATTTGGACTTTTGAGCAGTGTTGGAGTTGTTGGGACATTGGGGGAAAGGATTATTATGTTTTCAGTTGTATGCAGGATAGTTATATCATGTTAGGTCAAATTATAAACTTATATTGTGTTTAGTTGGGGAGTAAGTACGATTTAAGGAAATAAGATTAGGTGTTTAGGTGACAAGGGGTGGTTGTGTGCCTGTTGATCTAATTGTCAACTCTACTGAATTAAGAGATCTCTGCAGAAGCAATTGGATCATGGGGTTACTCTACTTATCAGCAGATTAGTCTACTGATGTTTACAGCTGAATGTGCTCTTAGGAAGTAGGACCCAACTGATGGTGGGTCACCAGGGATGTGCCTTCAGCAGGTACATCTTTCATAGGTGTCCCTCTGTGCTCTGCTTCCTGGCTGCCATGAGGTGAGCAGCTTTGTCCCACCACTCTCTTCCTGCCTGAGAGCCAGCTGACCAAGGATTGAAACCGTGAGCCAAATAAAATATTTCTTCCTTTAAATTATGGGCTTTGAATATTGTATCCCAGTATGAAAAATATGATCAATATGCCAAGTAACAGCATATTTCTTCTTAATGTGAATGCTCATTTACCTTGTGGAGTATGAATTGTGAATGGAGAAAAAGATGGGTAAGACTGCTTTTCAATACTTAAGGGAAATGTTTCAGATTCTAATGGGACTCCTTGGATGGCTTTTAAGGGTGTTTCCTGTAGTTGTAGGTCACACTGTATGATTCCCTTTTTGCTTTGGTGGTGGCAGAACCAGAAGAACTTAGTATTGAGGTTGACCTGTCCTGTCAGAATTTGTGGACTAAGGAAAGCATGAGTGCTCCTTTGGACTAGATGTGGAGTATGAGTCAGAGCAAAGGAAGACCTTTGCCCTTAAAAGACCTTAAAAGGTGAGATTTCAGCAGAAAGGGCTAACTGGACATGACTGGAGGCTTGGAGTCTAAAAAAGAGAAAGGGCAGTGGGTGGATTTGAAAAGAAAACAATTTGTCAAAATTTCCGTTCTAAGGCTGTGATGTTAGCCTTCTGATGAAAATATAAAGTTGTATTTTATTTCTTTCCCATGTGGAGCTTTCCCACACAATGTTTAATTTGAAATTATGCAAATCCGGAAATGGCGAGGAAGATGAAAGTAGAGGTGGTAGCAAAGGGAAGGGTCCATATTTACTTTTGGAACAGGTTCATTCTTCTCATGGGTGGTGTATGCACATCACCAGCGTGGCTGGCTTGATTTAAAGGGAGCAATTTAGAGTCATCACACACTTTCTTTTCATATTTAAAAAACCGTGCAAGCATCATGATAGGTATAAGAGACAGGTCATACACATATTATTATCTTCATTTTAGATGAGATGGTCCAGAAATGAGGTGGCCAGCTTTCCCAAACTACTGCTTTGTTCATTCAGGAAGGTGAGTTTGTTGAAGCAGACTGAAAAGTCTGGTCTAAGTATGAGTTGGGGGCCTTCTGCTTCCTCCATTCTCTCCCTTTCATCATGCCCGTTATGGGGCTACATTTCCTGCAAAGACCCATCAATCAGGAGGGAAGATTCTGTACTCAAAGATACTATTTTTGCCTAATGTCTTTGTTTCAGACACGTCAGTCTAAGAATTTGCTTGAAGGTGTCCATTACTCTGATATTTGAAACATAAACATGTTTGGGGGGAAAGGATTTGAGTAGACTACAATAATTTGTGGTTAATGAATTGTCTTAAGAGTTTTATGTGTCTCTCTTCCACTGCTTTGCATGGTACTTGTCCCATCCCCATTAAAAGACTTTTCTCATTTGAACTGTTTTTATGAATAGAGGGTGCTTTCATTTTCCACAGCCGATTTCCTTTTATTGTCTTTATTGCATTTTAACAGGGAGACAAATGACACCACAAACAGAGGTGTGGGAGGCTATCCCTGCCTTGGCTTTATGTGTTTCTATTAACCTTTGTTCATCCCTTGGCTCCAACTGCAGGATACAGACCTTTAGTGCAGGTCATAAATGGAGAGCAAGACCCAAAACTCTGTGGAAAAGCCCTCAAATGGGACAGAATAGTCCATGAAGTAATACTTGTTTTCTAAAAATGTACATGAAATTGTAATGACTCTTACTAATAGCAATGACAATAATAAACATTGTAACACCAACCATAGACATATATAGACAGAAGGAGATATTTGTGCACACGGTATGCTAGGCATATTATATATTTTTTCAGTTGTACAAATCACATATAAATACATTCTTTTTTTTTTTTTTTTTTTGGTGCTGGGGATCGAACTTGGGTCCTTATGCTTGCAAGGCAAGCACTTTAACCACTGAGCTAAATCCCCAGCCCCTATAAATACATTCTTAAGATAAAATTTTTAAAAGCTATGGGGTAATATAGACTCAGTGGTGAATATCATCTTTATTTCTTTTTTCTCCCATCAGAGGTAGATATTAATTTCATCTGTATGTGCATGTATGAATTTATGTATTTATGTTCTATTTTTCCATAAATAAATTTAAGACTCCACCTCACATATTATTCAGTGTGACTCTCTTTAGTTTAGCAGTGTATTTCAAAAGTCTTATCATTGCCTTGGTATAAAATCTTTCTCATTTTTTTAAAGAAGAATTTCCCTCTTGATAGAGATTTAATTGTTTTTACTGTTAGTACAGTGAAAGCTGCTGTGAACATCCCTGAACATATATCTTCCCACAGGATACATTTCTAGAAGTGGAATTCATGTGTCAAAGGATTTGTGCATTTTATAGTTTAGTAGACAGTGACAAATTCTCTTCCAGCAGCTGCACCACTCCAGGGCCCACATGTTACATAAGTGTGACTTCGGGCTCTTTGCGTGTCCTTTTAATCCTCAGAATACCCCAACAAAGGAAAACTAATGCTTATTTTTATCAACTGAGAATAACAAGGTTCAGGCATGTTAAGTAAAATTGCCTGAGCATATGTGGCGACAACAGGGAAGATGGCTTTATCCATCAGAAAGGCCTAAGCTCCTTCCACAGCCAGGACTTTTTAGGCAAGAAGTTCATATCTTGCTTTGCCACTCAGTCGGTGTTATGTCTTGGGGAAGCTATATCACCTCTCTGGTTCCATTTTCTTTTCCTATAAAATGAGGCAATAAGACTAGGTCATTTAAAGACTCCTTTAGCTTTGGATTTTGGGGTGTGTTTTATAAATGGTAGCACCAATATAATTTTGGCCAGATTTTGATCTTTCTTTTTTTACTTAGAATTTTACTTTTCATAAAGAAAAGGGATAGAATTAGGGTTAATTTTAATGAATTAATATGGTGTCCATGTAGTTAATATCCACAAGTGCATTACTGAGCGTTTCTTGTGCACTGACTTCGCTATTCAACCTTCCAAATGCTTGACACGAGTTACTTTATACTACCCTCCCTGCCTTCAAATGAGTGATGTGTTGTTATTGTTTTAATTTTACAGATGAATAAAAGGGAGAGGAGGGCAAGTAACTTGCCTCAGATCACACAGTGCATAATGAGCACAGTATTTGAACTGAGACTGTCAAACTTCAGAGACCAAGCTTGGAAATAATTTTGTATTTTGTGGGAGGAGGAAACATTTTTTGTGTGTGTGTGTGAAAAATACAATTCCTCTTTTGAGCATGACTAATGAAGGAGCGATAACAAAAGAATTTTCAAGACATTTGAAAGTTACCTTCTTTTGGCACAAAAGTTAACATTTAACAGTTTGGAATAAAAATTCTTTTAGAATGGATTACAAACTTCTGCTTATATTTTATTTGTTTAATTAAATTTTCTTGAGACAACGTTGCTTATTCATATTTATTATTTTTAATAGATTTTTGCTGTTAGGAGTGTATTACATAATCCATCTTTTCTTTCCTGAAATGGGCTAGAATTGCCTTGCACCCTGGGAGTCTGAGATTCTGTCTTATAGTTTGGGCCACTATTGGGTGGAGAAGGCATGACCCTTGGAAAGCAGGTGTCCTTTACCTAGAGGATCACATAACTCATCATCCAAACAGGGGTACTCCTGAAACTGAAAGGGACACTTGGTAGTTAAGGGATCTTGCTACAAGTAAGTCAGTTTCTCTGAACCACACTTCCCTGTCTTGGACATCATAATGGCAACTTGTAATAAGGATAAGGGCAAATTTATCTAATGCTTCTGGTGCTTGGTAGTAGGAGCCTCATGACTAGTGGGTGCCTCACAGGCTATTGAGACAAAGAGAAGTCCAGGGCTTAGTACAGTGATGGGCACCTAGGTACCATGCATTGCCTGTTAGCAATACTGTCATTTCGGCTATTAGCATCTCACTTCCTCTTGCTCTATTTGTGACTGTTTCCTCCTGTATTTTGTTCTTAGCTGTTTCTAATCTTCTGTAGTTTGGGAAACAAGGTAGCTAGTGTGTAACTACACCTAGAAACGCCTATCTCTGAGTAAGAAGCATTTGTTTTCTTCTGTGCAAGTTTTCATCTCAACTGCCTGAAGCTTCATTCATTGACCTTGTGTACTGCCTAAACAATAAAAGTTGTATATAATTGACTACCATATAAGTGATGCCTTTTAGTGATTCTGTGTTAAAATTTAGTTTGATCGATAGGTGGTTTTTAGCTATTCAGGTAGTTTCATTTCATAAAATTTAATTTTCTACCAACTTGCAAGGAGGGAGGAGTCCTATTCAAGGGAGTGAAATGGGTTAGAATGGAACTCACACAGCATCTGGATAATTTCAGACTGTGAAGGGTTAATTTCTGGCTTCTCAAAATAAAGCATATTTATAATTACTAAGAGGGAAATGAACTTAGCTGTGCTTTTTATATAAAGGGCAAAAAATTATAGGAACGTGTAACATACTTGTAATTTCAAAGGGGCATGAGGGTAAATTAAATGTGGCTGCAATTTCCCTTGTAGTTTATAATCATGACAAGAAATACTTACATTTTTCTATCTTCTCTACTGAAATAGCAGAAACCATATCTGTCTTAGGAGTTTATCCCTAGTATTCCATGCAGGCTCTGGCAATAGTAGACTGTTGCTCTCTAATAATTAATTGGTGAGTGAATTCATATAGAGGATACAATTGAATATAGATAATTACAATATGCTGAATAAAGTGCTAACACTCCTCAGCAGCTGTGTGAGATTATGCGCAGAATAAAATTGCTTACTTTATTTGCTGCTTTTTTTTTTTTTTTAGATGACCTGGTGGCTTATCCTCAACAGAAACTGATCATTTTGGGGAAACCGAAACATCACTTCAATATGTGCTACTGCATTTTTCCAGAGCAAGAAAACATCTGCTCAAATAAGCCAGTAACCACCATACTAATTTCTTTGTTAATACTTTAATTCTGTTGCTCAGACATTTGGAGTGGCTGCAATATGACAGGCACTGCACTGTGAGAAGGTGAGGCTGGAGAAGGAATGGCGAATGGTGGGATTTACAGCTTTTCTTGAAGAGTATGAAGATTTCACCTTTTGCTTACAAAGGCTACTATGCGTGGTCACGTATATATGCTTATATATATATATATATATATAGTTACTGTATTTCTTTGTTGTGCATGTATATAGGACAAGATGATAGCTATTGTCTTTTCTCATATTCATTGTGCGATTTGTATTATTTAATTTTTTGTTAGTACATGTTTGCAGTATGCAACGCTTGCATTCTCTGTGGGAAGCTGGTACATGTGCATAACTCATCCAAATTCTGTTTTTCATCTCATCCTCTCCCCTCCCTTTGTTGTCCTGTGTTCCCCATGTTTAGTTAAATTCAGCCTTCTTTATTCTACCCCAGCAGATGAGACTCTACTTTGTGTCTCATTTCTGAAAAGCGGAGGGCTCTCTGACCAGTAATGGTGAATGCTAACTGACATGCTGGGGCACCCTGATCTGCCTTTCCAGTTTCTATTGTGTTTGGGTGGATATGTTTGCAAACACATGAACTTTCAATGGTTCGCATTAGTGGCGGCGAACAGAATGTAGGTAGGCAAACTCAGACATTCACAAAGTGCTCTTTGGCTTTGGAACATGGTCAGACACAGTACCAGCCTGCTTGCCTCTCTCTCCACCTTTCTTTCTCTTTTTTCTTCTCCATCCTCACCTTTGTTTCTCAGTCTTCTAAACTTTTGATGGCCTTTTGCTATTCTTTATTCCAAGACCATTTGCTGGATATGCAGCCCATATTAGACTTTATATCAGAGGATCTGGCTCTATCTATGGTTTGTAGGCTTTAAAATGTTCACAGTCCAGTGTAGAAGATAAATACAAAAGCCAAATAGCCACGTACACATGTTTCTTTTAAAATTTGTAAGAGGAATGATGGAGGAGAGGAGGGATTGATGGTGTCCCCTGGAGGGTGAGGAAGGGATGGCTTCATGGATCATGCGACATACACAGAGTCAAGGGGCGGGGGACATTAGAAGCTCTGTCTTTTCCTAGGCCAATCTCAGGCTCTGTGTTAGGCCAGTGAGATTCAATTTTAGATCTTCTATAGACAGTGTGAGTTTAGCAAAAGCATTTTACCTTTCAAGGTTTGAGCTTCTTATCACTAACAAGTGGATAAGAATCTTCGTTGCTATGAAGACAGAAGAAAACAATGTTGAGAAATCTCTTTGACAAACCTTGGACGATTACATGTGTTATCTTCACTTTGCTGGTAGAAAAGTAGAGCAGGACATTGAATTGATGTTTTCTCCCAGCCAGCTCATTTCTCTGGAGTAACCTAAGTAAGGCCGTAGCTCTTTCCTGAAAGCCACGCCAGAGGAGAGACACAGCCTGAATTCCGGCCCTTTGAAAAGCTAGAAGTCTCTTAAGTGAGGGTGATGATGGTTTGCCTTATCCTTGTGAGACACCTGGAACATTTCGAGGCAGTTACATAGTCATGATCTCATATGACATTTGGGTGGAAATAGTTGCTACTATCTTCGGTTTATAGGTACATCCTCTGTGGGACAAAAACTGAAAGAGATTACTTTGTATTAAAGTCAGATTACCATAACTAAGTGTCAGGATTCTAAAAGGCAAGAGCTCTTACAACAAGAGAATGTAATCACATATGAGGGCAATCAGTCAGGAAGAGACTAACTAGCTAGCACCAAGTCACACAGTTCATTAGAAAGCTGGAGTAGTTTTCAAATCCAGGGCTTGCCTCACTCCTGCCCCCGAAACATGCTGGCTTCATCTTTGGTCTTGAACCATCTTTAGTGGGTGCTCTCTTTAAGACTAGTTTTTAAATCCTATGCTACTTATTCTCCCACTCTGCCTCACAGCTTTTCTATAAATCGAATGGTATTCTAAAAAGTAACACTTGATTGTGATATAAGAATTCACCAGATGTAGTAATTCTATATTTTGCAGCTCAAAGAACGAAATGGTTTTCACATTTATACATCTTCCCCACTGTCACCGATTTCTCCATTTTGTAAAGTTAGATATTCTGACCTAGAATTTATGTAAAGTTTTTGGCACGCGGAAGTCGCCACCAACTCTGTGGGCCTCCGACCTTGGTCTTACTCCAACTGGTGCTCTCCTGGAGGGCAGCTTATCTACAGCACTTCAAGTGTGGACTCCGCCTGAGTCCCCAAACCCGTCTCAGCAAATGAGCACAAGCCCAGCCCCGCTAGCAAACATGCTGGGAAAACATGCTGCTCGTCTCGCGCAGATCGCCGTGCTGGCACTTCAGAGGCTCTCGGTGTTGCTGCGGATGGATTTGGCTCTGTATTCACATTCTGAGACTCTTCTGCAGAGGAGGGGAACGGCACCACCAGGTCTTGGAAAACCCCAAATTCCGACCGTCCCATATTTCCCTCATTCTCCTCTTTCTAACACAACTGATCACAAATAGTAGGGGACTCAAACAGTCTGTTATATATTCATAAAGGATGTAAAACCAATAAAATTGAATAAAGACCATTAATATATTGGATGGCACGGCCCTGTGGGAGGGCTGAGCTCGTGACAGGGCTATTTGTTACCTTCCTGTGCCCTAAACCAAGCCCCGTGCAGTCTTCTACCTGCACTATGTGGGCTAACAATCCTACAATGGAAGTACTATTATTATTGTTTCCCATTTTCTGGATGATGAAATCAAGGCATTGAGAGGCTAATTAACTTGCCAAGCTAGTCAACAGCAGCAGAATTTGCGCTCAGGTGGTTTTTACTCGATCACCTTCCTCTCATTATACTCAGGATGACACTTATATTGGCAATTAGAGGATGTAGAGAAGAACTTCACTCTAGGTGCAGACAGAGGAGTATTTAAGAACTCGGAGCTGAATTTGCTTAGACAACTTCAGAAAATTCACTGCCGGGTGATTTTTCTCATAGGTGAGTGTGAGGAACTCAACAGTGACGCGTGAGTCTCAGGCCGTGCTGGGAAACCTGGCTTTCCCCTGCTAGGCAGCCGAGAGCTTTGAAACCTTAAGTAGGGAAGAAATACGATCAGGCTTGCCTCTTAAAACCACCGTGGGTTCACTGGTCAAAGGGGGTGAGGTGGGTTCAGTCAGCTCCCTGGCCCCTGACCCTGGGACCGAGGTTCAGCCTCTCTTCTCCCCATAAAAACAGGGTGACCCTTGAATGGAAATCACTGGTCCTGGGGTAATAAAATCTCAGGAGGCCAAGAAAGTCAAATCACAACTTAAAAACCTTCCTTCGCAGTTGGCAGCTGCCTTGAGTGACTTGTGATTGTGCCTGTCTGGCCACTCTGCCTTTGCTGGCAGTATATTGCTTTCCTCCTCCTCATAAACCTTTCTGTTTATTTTGTGGGAGGGTAAAGTGCCTGACAGACCTTATCCTGGAGGAAAATAAAGAAGCAGGAAGCCTTAAATTCTCAAGTTCTAGGAATCTCCAGATCAACACAAAGAGCTCTTGTATTTGGAACTTGGAAAATGCGGGCCCTTGCCTAGGTGTGCCTTTGTCAGCCTTCTGTCTTCTTCCCATCCCCCTTCCCCATCTTCATGACACCCTCTCCTTTCCTCAGGACTCATCTCTGAATCTCACCTCCCAACAGACCGACATTCTCATATTGCCAAAGCCTCACACTGCAGCTCCCCAGGGCAGGCCTGCCCTTTCCAGAACTGCCTGCCTTTCAAAATTACTTCCTTACATTTCTAGTTACAGCTATTAAACTTCTCCTGGGGCTGAGCTCAAATGTGTATTGGAGGAGAGCAATTTAATTAAATTGAATCACATTAAGATATAAATAACTCATACCCCCCACCCCCATCCCTCCAATGAACCCAGGTATGTTAGCAATGTAATGGAATAAACAAATCTCTTATACATACTGTAATGTAGTAATAACGGTATCATCCAAGTGAGGATCGTATTTCAAGATCCCTTAAAACATGCACCTTTGGAAGTCTTCCTACTTCTAGCCAAGACAGATTTGCCCCTTGAGTGCGATCATATATGTTACACAGTTTTTGAAATTCACCTCCTATTTATCAGGGGCTGTCCCTGTACGAGTAGTCAGGGTATCCTGGCCTGATTCCCTACAAACCTGAATGTGACTATTTGTCATTGTTCTGTGGATCATGTTCTGTCTCGGAGTATGACACAAGAAGGGTAGACAAAAGATTGGGAGAGAGAGAGGCAGAGAGAGGCAGAGAAAGGGAGAGAGAAGGAGAGAGAGATGGAGAGAGGAAGAGAGGGAGCGACAGAGAGAGAGAGAGGGGGGCAGTTATTTTTAAATGATTTTTGGAGGCATACAAGGTGGCAACTGAACTATGTGACAAAATATCCAGCAAGTTAATGGTTTAGCACTGAATCGGAACTAGGAGGTGAGGATGCTGTTGAGTTCCAGTCTTGTGTAAGTTTCTTAATGTCCTTGGGTCTAAGTGTCATCATCTGTAAAATGAAGAGATTGGCCAGCTGGTGCTGAGGAAGGCAAGGACGGATAAGGGATGAGAGTGTTTCCTGATCTTGGTTCTAAGACAGCGTAGTGCCATACTTACATGTAGGTGGATTTCTCTTTCAGGAATCATACAATGAAAAGTTATATGTAATATTTCTGAAAATAATAATTAAATAATGAGTTAACTACATTAGAGCACATAATAATGACATTGTAATATTATGAGATAAGTAATTTAAATGTTTTCTTTCCTTAAAAGTCTAGGGAAAATGCTAAGAAAAGACAAAAAGTCTTCCAAGACAAAAGAGAGAACACTTCCAAGGCAAGCACAGGCCCACCAGTCGTGTCAAAAGGAGGACAACGAAGTTCAGGTTAATGGCATTTTTCTTACTTTCCTCTCTTACTGGCATGGCTGGTCTTTGATCATTGTGAGTTTTGTCCCTCCCTGGAAAGAGTCTCTCAGACTCCATAAGTTTTAGTGTCTTTTCTGATGGGAACACGTAATTGGCAAGCATGTATTTCCCATCACAGAGTGTGTGCTTGTTTCAGGCAGAAATGAAAAGAGCTTTGATTGGAGCCCCCGGTAAGGGCAGAATCCCAAGGCCAAGGTTGCTTTGCACTGTTGGGAATTGCTTATCAGCAGTTCTGCTTCCTTTATGCTCCCCTTACAAAGAGTTTGGACGTCATCCTGTTGTTACCAGAGCCACTGAGGTTGGCACCATCACTGCCCTCATTCACACTGTCTGCTTTCCCCTGTTCATCCAGGCAGAAAACCACCTGTGATCTCAGATTGTTATCTTTTCCTGTGCTTATACCTAATACACTGAAAGAAATTATAAGATTTTGTGGATCAGGAGCTCTGATTTATACCTCTTTATCCTTAAACGTTGAGTTCGTGAGTCAGAATGTAAACTCTAGTACATTTAATTTTTTTCTTTGATATTTCTACCCCCAGTGAAATTCAGAATTGGACACAAAATAACTACTTTATGAATTCTTACTGTCAAACTTCATAAATATTTATTTATTTATTTATTTATTTATTTATTTTTTTGGTGGTGCTAGGGATCGAACTCAGGCCCTTGTGCTTGCAAGGCAAGCACTCTAATCACTGAGCTAAATCCCCAGCCCCTATAATTTTTTTTTTTTTTTTTTTTGGTGCTGGGGATCGAACTCGGGTCCTTGTACTTCCAAGGCAAGCACTTTAACCACTGAGCTAAATTCCCAGCCCCATAAATATTTATTGAATTTAACTAAAACCCTTTATCTGTAAGATCATGGTTCAATGATGATTGTAATCAGAATAAATAGAGAATATTTTTTTATTTTAAAAGTGCAAAGAGAGCAAGAATATATTCAGATGATTTATCTCTCTAACATGAACTTCCTGTTAAGATTAGACTTTTCCCTGTATACCTTGCAAGACCGTAGGATAGAAAGAACCAAAAGATCAACTTGGTGGTATTGGTGATATTGGCTTGTGGTCAACCACTCTTTGATTACAAGGCACATGGTAAACTACAACAATCCCAGATTTGCTTAGAAAATTCTTAGAAATGGTCTATCTCAATTTTCTTGTTTTACAAATAAGGACAATGGGGCTAAGTCACTTTAGAGATGATAAATTTTAGAGAAATTATTCTGTGAGGTAATTGTATCTGAAAAAGCCCCATAATTCCACAGCATAACAGAAGTGGTTTTATATGGCCAAGATCAGTGTTTGAGCGAAGAGCATGTCAAATAATAGCAGAAAAGCAATGTATCTCTGTGGCAGATATCCTCCAAATATTCCTTATTCCTTCCATGACATAAGGTTATTCCTAGGAAGCATATGGTCCCTTAGGGACAATTTTAGCTTTATTTGTATTTACATGAGATGTAGGGCTGGGTGGGAACATAGAATGTAGGGGTAGAAGTAATGTACTCCAACTCTAGAATTGGCCCTAGATAGTCTGTCACATTCTACTCTCCTCCATCATCTCTTCCCTTTATGGTCTTTCTTCCATTGTCCTACTTTGTTAAAGATTACCATCACTAATAAGACAATTAAGAAATAAGGATCCAACTTTAGCTAAAATTTATCTGTCAGTTAAATACTCCATAGGACAGGAAGGCCTTGCCTACATCCATATGTAAGTAGAGAAGCATTTTGCTTTCCATCTGTCAGATTGGCAAATACTCAAAGGTCTGATAATATTCTTTCTTAGCGAGAGTTTAGATGAATAGATTTTCTCATATACTGCTAATGAAAGTATACAAAATTACAATCCAAGGGAGAACAGGAAATGTTTATCAAAATTATTTACATTCTCATTTAACCTTTACTTAGTAAATTTGCATCTAGAATTTACTTTTTAGGCACACTAAAAAAATATATTTGTTATGTCATTTGGGCCAAATTATCCATTTTAGCATTAGTTGTAATGTTGAAATATAAAAAAAATTCAAATATCTATCCATAGAGTGATGGTTAAATAAATTCTGGTGTAGTTTCTCTGGTGTGAGAAACTGAAGTGTATATAAAGACTAAAATGTATTATATTGGGAAAGGGAAGAAAATGTCCAAATGGGAAAGGGAACAAGGGAGGGGGAAAGGAACAGAGGGACAAGAGAAATAAGAAATGGAAGGAAAAAATGGAAACAAAGCTTTTGTAAATAGGGAGGGAAGAGGGGGTGAAGGGAGGGGAATGGGAAAAAAAAGAAGCAACAAGATATGTCATGTCACTATGTACATCTAAAATGTACCATTAAAATTAAAAAAAAATCTGGTGTAGCCATAAATTAAATACTATATATTTGAACAAAAGAACAAGAAAAGCTGCTATTTATGAAAATGGGACAGTTCTCCTGAAATATTGGTTAAGTATAAAAAGCAAAGCTCAGGATGGTGTGTGTGATATGTTACCATTTGTTTAAAATAAGGAGGAGGGACAGAATATATTTTCATATATTCTCTCATCTACATAAAAAAAGCTTGCATGCAAGAGAAATTGAAAAAGGTATGGATAGGGATAGGAATGAGAGGAAGTTTTCTTAATTTAAACCTTACTATATTGTTATTGTAATTATAAGTGAATGAGTTGCCTATTAAACCACAATTAAATTAAAAATAAAGAAAAGGAATAAATTACAGAGGTTATCCATGCTGGCCTCTGCCCAAAAAGTCACAGAAACAGGAATTGCTGGGTAATTAATGTTAAGGAGCTGTTATTAAAGGAAACACAAGCATCACTTTGGAGTGAGTGAGATGGAATTATAACTACATGTCTGCCAACCCCAGCTGGATTGGTGTGCTGTCTGCAACCATGTTTGCTTTCAATTCTATCATTTACTTACTTGAATAATGCTTTCCTACCTCTTTATATTGTTGGTCCCTTTCAAGAAATGATGAGTTTTGCTCCTGTATGCTTATTTATTTGAACTTCCTTCCCTTTACATTTCTTATTTAGGAAGAGTCTCCTTTGTGCCAGACTCTGTTTTAGAAGACTGAGATACACAGACAGTAAGACACACCCATTCTCCTAAGGCACGGTAGAAGGGAAGAGAAAGAAAGAATAATTTGGTATGGGATGAATTATGTATCACAATCCACTTCATATGTTGAAGTCTTAAAAACTAATGCATTAACATGTGATTATATTTGAAGATAAGTTCTATAAAAAGATAATCAAATTTGAATGCATTATTGAGGAAGACCCTTATCCAAAATGACTGGTGTTCTCACAAGACAAGGGGACTGGGACACAGACATTTGTGAAGAAAAGATCATGAGAAGGCAAAGGGAGAAGATAACCATCAGTAAACCAAAGAGAGAGGCCTCAGGGTGGAACCAAGCATGCCAATGCTTTTGTTATAGTTTATATCTAGATGTCCCCTCACCCAAAGCCTACTGCACTCATAGGTGAGACTTTTGGGAGTAATTGGATCATGGGTGTATGACACTGGATTAATCTACTGATTAGTTTAGCATAGTTCTGGATGTGGGCGATGGATTTATTGAAGAGAGAAGACCCATCCTTAGTGTGGGTTGCAACAATGAATAGGCTTGTAGCCTGGATGAAATAAAAAAGGAAAGAAGGAAACCTCCCTGCTTCCTGCCTGCCATGCCATGGACTGTTTCTCTTCTGTCATGCCACCATGCTTTGGAGCCAGTTGACTATAGACTGAAACCTCTACAAACTGTGAGCTAAAATAAACCTTTCCTCCTTTAACTTGTGGGTGTCAGGTATTCTCTCCCAGCAATAAGAAAGTAAGACAAACTTGAACCTGAATTTCTTGCTTCTAGATGGTAAAATGCATTTCTGTTAATGCCACCGATCTGTGGAAGTTTGATGCAGCATTCTTAGCTAATTAATGCATATGTATAATACAGTTCAGTTAGAGCTAGGAGGGGGAAGTTAGCCCAGCATGACAGAAAAACACGAAGTAGGGGATCCTGTTTTAACAGTTCACAAGTCAGAGAGGCGGATGAGCAGAATCTGAAGCAGCTCTGTGACTATCACTCTTTTAGAGATAGGAAACTAAGGCACAGAAGAGTTACGATGGTCAAGTTACAGAACTACGAAGTGGTATTGCCTGCATTCAAGTGAAAACAAAATTGTCCCACTTGGTGCTTTTCTGAATATACTATGCTGGCCCTAATAAAAGTTATCAAGGACAGTGATGAGCGGGGGAGGGAGAGCACACAAAACATTCGAAGAGATACATGCATGTGGCTTGAACATAGAGCACAAGATTGGGCAAGGAGGTAAGCAGAGGTGGATTCTAGGAGACTCATTGGTGATAGTAAGTTTTCATTCTATTCAGATATCTGTGGAACCTGATATCTTTTTTTGCATTTTCAGATAGGAATTTAAGTTTTAGAACTCTAACCATGAATGTTCATCTACAAACTTATACTTCTGCTATAATTTTTGTCACTCATGTCACTGGAAAATAAATGAAATACTAAAATATCACCAGCCCCCCAGAAATGTCCTTCTGTTACTTTCATTTATTACTTCCTCCAGTGATAACTACTATACTTACTTCTGAGAGAAAACACTAGATCTACCTCATTTTGATCCGTTATGTAAATGGAGTTATTCAGAGTGTACTCTTTTGTATTTGGCTCTATTGCTCATACTTATATCATGAGATTCATCTTGTTGTATATAGTTATAGTTTCTGCCTCTTTGCACTATAGTATTCCTGTGTGTATCTGCCTTAATTTATATGTCCATTCTATCGTTTGCTGACATATAAGTAGTTCCTAGCTTAGAGCTATTATAAATAACACTGATGTACTATTTCTTATATAATAAACCAAGGAATTGTTGTATCATGGTATGTGTGTATGTTCAACTCAAGTAGATACTGCCAAACACCACATATACTTGATTGTGCAATATTGAAAGTTTTCTACATAGGATCTTCTTGCCTCAGCCTCCCAAATAGTGGGGATTATAAACATGTGCTGTTTATTCAAAATTTTAAAATTAATTTTATGGTACAAAAGAAAAGAGTGTGACAAATGCATTAGAATCTTTGCCTACCTATTTAAAACTTAGTGGGGATATCCATTTATTCATCTATTCATTCTTAGCTTAAGCAAGTACTTAATGAACATCTATTATATGAATAAAAACATTATCAAGAATGTTAAAGGATACAATCACACAGAGTTACGAGTCAGTCTAAGAATCTGGAAGGACAGGAACGTAGCTAGGGTCAAGATAAATACCTGACACCACAGAACTGAATAGGGACTGGAGGGATTGGAAGTAGTGGGCGGGGTGGAGGATGTGTGAGACTTACTGGGAACGAGCCGGGGCAGACACTTGCGGAAGGAACCTTGAGGGTTGAGTTGAGGATTGTGGTCTTTGCCTGGTAGTGGTGGAAAACACTTGCAGGTTTTACATAGGTGCGGATACAGTTTTACATTCGGGTAGGAAAATGTTTTCCATAAAGCAGTTGGTAGTTCATTTTAGTGGTCCAGGTAAGAGACAGAGTGATGATATTTTGGGTTAATGTGGTAGTGTTACCGATTAATTGATGATCCTTTTACTCAATTCAGGTAGAAATCAAGAATTGACAAAGTGCAGCTCTTTCAAAATTAGTGGCTGCTGGCTTTGAGTGCCAGTGGCCTCAGCCCTAAGTGCTATACCCTTGAGTTGTGAGGGCCGGTGCCTCAGAGCTCTTCATCTTCTACCTGTCAGTGTTGCAGACCTTGGTGACTTCTAGCCACTCCATAAGCTCCTCAGCAGCCGAGCCCCAGCCAAGTCCCTGGAGGACTTTCTGGGGCTCTTCTAGCCTTTCCCACTGCATCTCTGGAGCTCTCCACAGATCGTCATCACACATCTCTGCAGATTGCTGTGGGTGTCTGTTGCTCTTTGGAACACTGCAGACTCATATTCCCTAGTTTCACCATCTCTTTTTAGTGTAACCCACACAGCCAACTCTGCCTGAGATAAAAATCATGAATATGCAATAGGGTCACCTGAGCAAGGCCTTTGTTAGGGCCCGTTCTGCAGCCCGTGAGGATAGTCCACCAGAAGGAGCCCTGAGATAACCCTGAGGGTGCAAGAGAGTGCCGCTTATGTACAGGAGGAACAGGCGTAAACCTGCACCATTTCCTGCATTTTGTGGACCTTTTGGGGGACTTTTGGAGTAACGAGAGGACTGGAGGTTCATCTAGAGGTTGCAAGGTAGAGTTGTCCAGAGTGGTGCAGGGTGGAGTCGTCTGGGTTAGGTCTGTGTTTCAGGCTGCTGCAGCTAAGGTAAAAATCTGGAGCAGCATGGGGCATCAAGAACCGTGAGAGAAGTGGCTGCTTGACTGACAGCTCCCGTGTCTCTGCGAAAATGGTGGGCCTGAACTCTCGCCTGTCACAGCTCTTGAGGAATGTCCCAGAGGGCCCGCCCTCTTCATCACAGCCCCTTAAGGCTGGGGATTTCAGGATGGCAGCCTTAGTCCCTTCCTGATCTTTGGTGTGGCTGGCAGTTTTCCAGCTACTCCTCTGGGCACAGTGGCTGATCTGCCATCGGTGCTGAAAATTTCTGTGAGGTCATTGGACCTAACTTTACTTAGAATCTTCTTTCTTCCTTTTCAGGAGGAATTAGAACATCTTGAATGTCCCGAGTAGAGAAGGTGTGAGTGCTTAGAGGGGCCTTTTCCTTATGAACTCTAAAGCATTTCAAGTGAGAAGTAATATGGGAATTTAGTTATCCAGCCAGAGGGAAAAAGGAAGTAACTCATGGTCATGAGATGCTCATGAAAATTGGGAGATGGCGGGTTTGATTGTCTTTCAGGGGCTAAACTCAGTAGAAAAAAGCAGTCTGCTCTCTTGTACTGTGGTGCACCTGTAATTCTTGAGGAAACGCTCATGCTTCGCTCTCAGCTGTAAGCTCAGTGATAGAAGGAACCAATTTCATCCTGCTCGCTCTCTGATCCCCAGAATCCAGTCAAGTGCATGGCATACAATTAATGTTTAATCAAAATTTCGAGAATTAAGGAATGGAGCTATCAATTGGTGCTTAGAGTCCAACCAGTTAAAGAACAGCTGCAGACTTAGCTAGAAAATCATATTGCAGCTGAAGAGTCAGTTTGGGAAGTTGCTTCTTAAGTTGGTGGAGGTGTCATCACCCATGTGTGAAGCTAAGACTAGGCACACAGGCTGTGGGACAGAAGGATCTAGACTACTTACTGGTCTACACCAGCTAGTGGCCAGATGGCCAATAGGGTCATGTGCTTTCCGCCTTAGGAAGTGACCTTCAGATTGACTGCTCTAAGAATTTTAAAAAATGGTCTCTTTTTTAATAGAAGGAAATGTCCGAAAAGAAGATGCACAAATAAGATTATAAAAGTTATATAAAATCTAATGTCATAGTGAAAATCACTGTGACTATCTCTTCAGATGTCTTTCTATACATACATACATTGAGATGTGTTCGTATAATTCTACTACAAATTAATCATATCATATAAACTGTTCAAAAAGCTGTTTTATCAGCAAGTCATCAAATTAATGTTACTAACTTTAGATAAATGTCATTTTAATTTATTGCATTCCATCCACCTGGTTAGCCTTACTCATTGATTCCCTAATGATAGAGGTTTGTTTCTAATTATTTTCTCTTATAAACAATAAAACAATGACTCTACCAATGGTAATTCATCCATTGTTTACATTTTTAATAAGTTAAAACATAACTCTTGAACAAATAAACATTGAATACATGTGATATATTTATTTAACTCAATTGCAAGAAAATCATCAGTATAGTAAAGCATTAGGCATTGGAGGAACACACATTTACATGTTTTGTAAGGAAAGCCATGATGCCATAAATTCCCTAGATAGGAGAAAATATTCTATGGCAATACAACTGTAATTTTGAGTTATCGTATCTACTTAACGGAAATCACTTTTGCCTCCTCTGTATAGAAATATACAAGTTAACATGTAAGTTAACAATGTCTGGAATATAACCAGTAATAAATTTTAAACCCAAATGGACACGTCTCCGAGATTAAATCTTTGAGAAGACCTATTAAACAGCGCCTCAGTTTAAGTGTGGAAGGATTTGCAGTCCTTTCCCCACATTTCCATGTGTATTTGGATTACCTTTCTCAAGACATATTTATTGTCAAACTTGGTTGCATTTTGAAAGATGAGGCCAGGAAAACAGAGATGAGAAGGGCTGAGGATACCTGGAAGAATGATCAAGGTATTTTCAGGTAACCTGTAAAGAACAATATCAATACCTTTGTTGTGAATTTGCTGATCTTTTATTTCCAACTAAATTTTAAGCTCCAGGAGTGTGGGAGCTATGTCTTAACTCTCCTAATTTCTCTGCAGTGCTTAAATGGAACTGTGGAAAAGAGCTAAAGGCAAATTCAATGCTAACCTGGCAATGTGTATTTTAATGATGGTGAGTGTGGTGTTCCTCTCAACCAAACTTTATGAAATATTTCAAAGACCACTAACTTACAGGACGCTTGGAAGGGAAAACTTCCTTCGGAGAATGCTTAACCCCAAAATAATGATTGGTCAGGGAGGCTGGTAATCATTTTACTACTGGTTTCAGAATCAACCGTTAACCTTTCCTCACTTTCTGGCCTGAAATATGGAGATCACCTGTTAGTTTTCCATTTCATGTTTCTCTCTCCAATTGTGCTTTAAGCTTGACTTCAGAAGGAGCCAGAACTGGGTTGCTGGAGGGAACTGATACTGTTATTTTGGATGGCCAACCTCTTCTGGGCTGGAGCAAGCGGGGTGTCTGACTGACGGCTGCTCTTCACCTCACAGCTTCACTTGATTAGCTTGGCCACCTGGTGATGCCCGGGATCCGTTATGCCTTTTTGGGTAGCCTTCTTTTACTTTTTTAAACTGAGTAATTTTTATTTAGTGCTTATAATTTGTAAAATTGGGCGCATATTGACAAGGAAGTTTCCCCTCTTGCCCTCCTTCATCCTGTCTTTCTTGGAAACATTAATGTTGCCTATTAAGGCATTTTTGTTTCTGGATTAAGCCATTTAGGAAATCAGTGAGTATGATGAGTGAAGTGATTTGAGTAAAACAGTCCCAGCTCTGACAGTTTGCTCAGGGCTTCCATAGATGGTTATAGAGAGTTTTCAATAGGTACAGCACTATCTCTCCTTTGGATTTAGTGATAGCATCATTGGTTTTCTTTAAACATTAAACATTTTACTGGATAATTCCTCACGTGCCTTGGGGAGACGTGTGACTCCTTTTAAATTAAAGTAAAATCACGGGGTGAAAATGACTTGCCTCATAGAGACTTTCTCCCTGAAACCACCTTGAAATAGAAAAGCAAATGTTTAAACATTTATTTTAGGGCTTTATTAAAAGTGAAAACATGGCTTATGGGTATTCCTCAGAGGTCAGTACAGGTTCCACCCAATCTGTAATCCCGTCTCCATCTCCAGTCGCAATAGAAAACTGGGCAAACCACCCTGTGGGCTGCTCCCTGAGCAAAGATAGCCCGGTCCCATGTCCTGTGTTGGACTGACCAAGGCAGAAAACAGTGCTTAGACATTTTGGTACTGCAATTATAAAAGAAATATAATATCAGAGTTCAAATGATTTAGGATTTTTCTTCAAGCCGTATGGCCTTGGGGAAATAAAATCTCAAAACCTTAGTGTCTTATTGTGGAAAATAGTGATGAGGTTTTTGTGACCTCAGGGGAAAACTGAATGGCCTTTGTGATATGGTTTAACAGTCCTGCAGAGCCTCCTGCCTCACCGTCTCTCTCCCAGGTGTGTCTGGAATTCTTGCACTAATCATTTCTTTCCTGGGAGTCTGCCGCCTCTGCCGGAACCTTTGTGAAATGGAGCATCCTGTAATGCTTATGGTAGGCGGTTGTCTGAGCTGAGTGTGAATAGGCTGATCAGTTCATTTATGCAAAAAGCTCTGTTCAGAAGCAGAAGACGGGGTACCCTGCAGCAGGCCAGGGGCTGTGCAGTAATGCCATAATGCAAGTGATGCAAAGGGAGAAGCAAACATTTCTTCACTTTACAATTTTGTATGACTGTCAGGAATCTTTC
>PVJO010020653.1:0-31553 GCA_004026905.1 Hystrix cristata
TCCCATTGTCCCTCTTTTAGCTTTTTGCTTTGTTATTCTCTTTTCCCTTCTCCTCTCTGAAGTCACCATTACCAACTGGAACCAACCATGACCTTGTCATTGAAGATAACCCTGGAGGTCTAAATGTCATAAGATCCAAGAAACACATATACCCAGAAGAAACCGCAAAAACAGACATTCCCAAGGAGGACGCTATTACCTATCTTTTTGTAACCTCATACAAACAAAATACCAAACCAACTCGGAGAACAAACTAAGAGGGATAAAGTACATATGTATACAAAGAAAATGACCAGACATAGAAGCAAAACGCAACCCCAGACCCCAAGCCCAACCAGCATAAATACAGAAGACAATGACATCAAAGATGTCAGAAGTCACCCAACCCAACTCTCAGAGATGATAGCAACAGAAGTTCAAAAACAGATAGGCGCAGCAATAGAGAACATCAGGCTAGAGGTAATAGACCAGGTCAGAAAAGAGATGACCAATATAATGAAAGATTTGCTTAGTGAATTCAGGGTAGACACAGATAAAACAATACAAAAATAGTATTTGCATTAAAAAGGTAAAATTAATCTCTTTAAACTTGCATATATCCCTGAGCTAAGGAGGGAGGAGCTCCTTAACTCTTCCTAACCAATGAGCACAACTTGGCATTAACTAGCTCAGTCAAATTGCCTTCTATCGTCACGGAACACAAGAGAACTGCAGATCATGGACCACAGTAGGACAACTGGCCTGGGACGGTACCATAGTGGGGACTGTGGGTCTATTAACGGATAGGATAAGCATGGAGCAAAAACAGAGAGAAGACATTAATCCTTTGTGGAAGATAATATGACACAGATATTTCTAGTATAAAGAAGTGGCTGGAGGGAAGAACAAAGCCACTGGGTAGCTGGTGGGCAAGAAGGGATAATGCAGTGCAGGGCACGGTGGCGCATGCCTGTAATCCTAGCACTCAGTAGGTTGAGGCAGGAGGATTGCTCCAAGTTCAAGCCCAGCCTGGGGTACACAGTGAGTTCAAGACCAGCCTGAACTACACAATGAGACTCTGTCTCAAAAAAAACTAAAAAAAAAGAGATAGTGTTGAAAAGGAACTAACAATGGTTTTCCCACTTTAACATGTTCACATTGGGTGGCCTGAAACAGTCAGACGTATACCACTGGTGGTTCAAGCCAGTGGGAACACGTTAAAACATTTTCAAGGGCTTCTGCTCAGTTCCAGAGATCAGGTGAGAAGCAGATTATGCCACCAGAAAACAGGTTCCAAGTGGAAATGATCTCTACACCAAGCCAGTTTCTCTTTATATCTAGAAGAGTCTACAAAGGAAGGTAATATGGGTATGTTTGTGTGCATGTGGATATGCATAATTCAATTCTGAGACTGAGACACAATCTCCACGCCTCAGGTAACAATAACAGAAAAAGGGGTACACTTTTCCCTCTAAATTCTACAAGGCAGAGCCCAAATCCACACCAGGTGATTCCTTTCTCCTCCTGAGATAGGGACGAGTTCTCTTGTTGAGCAGAGGGTTATTCAGTGTGGTCAACAGAGATCAAAATACACAGAGCATGCATGAATGAACAAGTAGGATACATTAATAATAACACAGAGCATAATTAAGAAATTCAAATCTGTGGGTGTGGAGCAAACACTTAAATTACTAAATGTAATTATTCCTTAACTCTAAGTATTCAAATGACTCTGATTTGAATAGACACTTGTTTTAGTTACTTTTCTCTCGTTGTTGGGACAGAATACTCGACACCCAAGGTTAGGGGAAGAAAGATTTATTAGCTCACAGTCTGCAGAGGTTTCAGTCTATAGTCCACTGGGTCCCAGGCAGGGTGGCATGGCAGAGGCAGGGCGGACCGGCATGGCAGACCGGCAGACGACCAGCAGCAAAGTAAAGTGAGGAATGCAAAGAATGTATGCAAATAAGCACTGCAAACAAGCAGCTAGTTAGCTGCTTCCTGTATCTTTTATCTAGGCTACCTGCCCTTATTGCTGGTAGCACTCCCACCCTTAATTTTAGTTTCACATCCTTGATCCCAGCAGAACCATGCCAAACCGATCAGTGGATTAATTTAGTAACCGCACTCTCTAGATCCAGCTGTCTCTTACCACATGAGGCTTTGGGGGGACATCTAGACACAAACCATAACAACACTGATATATAAAGACTTTATATTTTCTTAAGATCATAATTATTGTCTCAGTCTTAACAATGAAGTAATAAAAAATTTCTGTACATAGCACCCAGGCAAAGACAAACCATGCTAACTCTTGACCCAGACTCAGTGCCTTCTGGAGAGTGACATGTTCTTACAGGTTTGCAATGATGTGCCTTTCCATTACTACTTTTTTTTTTTAAACAAAATTGTGAGGTGGCTTGGGAAAGGAGCCTGGATTGTGTTGATTTCTGCCTCTGTAGAATGCAGTCAATAACAATTAATGCTCCACTTGCCTTACAAGGTTGTCGTGGGGATCAAAGGATTGGAAATACTTTATGACCCAGAAGATCCCATATAAATCCTACAGTGGTGCTCCCACTTAGCTCAGTCATCACTTCCCAACAAGGGAACTGGTACTCACTCCAGGTTTTCTACATGCCCCATATCTCACCCAATACCACCATAAAATGGTCAAGTTATGTCCCATTTTACATTAGCAAGAAGAGGAACTCCAGATGTGGCCCTTACACTTTGCATCTCCACAATAGTGAGCCCAAACAGACCTCTTTATAAAGTTGGACTGCCTCAAGGATTTTGTTAATAGTGATAGAAAGCTCACTAATATTGTATTGTTCTGGGACTTTCCACCTAGCCTCATAGTGGCCAGCTGCCATGTAAGAAGTCTGGCTGCCTGGAGGTCAGCATGCTGGGAGGAGCTTAAGCCTGCCGTGTGAGGAGGCCTCAGGGAGAGAGACTTACTGGGTCAGCCCCAACTGTTCCAATCCCCAGCTACCAGAGTCATTCTAGCCCAGGTCCCAGACACTGTACAGCAGAGACAGGAGTGTCTGCCAAGCTCTGCCCAAGCTGCAGACTCATGAACATAATAAATGGTTGTTATTGCTTAAGCCACGTACTTTTAGAGTAGTTTGTCATGTAACAATGAATAGCCAGAAGAGTCAGGTTATTTTCTAAATTAAAAAATTGCTTTGTTGAGTTACATAAAATAATAGCATATTAAATTTTGTTGATTCTTTAAAGTCTATTTTAGGCATGACAAAAACATTGTATTTGTGGACAACGTTAATATAGACATAATAACTGGCTAACAATGAAACACTTGAGTTATTGCATTGTGTACGCATGCCAGTACTCAGAGTGATTTAGTGAGGGTTGCTACCTACCTGCTAACCAGCAAAGAACTACCTAATCCGAGCTATTTGCATATCCCAGCAAGCTTTTCAAACAACAAGGAATTGAAACAGTTGATTTCTATAACTGTTTCCAGTTCTTCTGATGTCTGAAATCCCTTCAGCTTTTACAGTTGTTCGGTTTAGAGGATGGACCTTACCATAGCATAAAACTTGTCTCTGAACTGCAGAATAACTCACCCAATGTCTTTCGAATAATATACAACCTTAAAACACTATACAAACTTTGGGGTATACAATCAGCATAGGTAAACTCAACATTTCGCTGCTTCCCAACCTTTCTATGCTGTATTATCATCTCCTGTTTCTCTTACTACAAAGCCTGCCTCCCCTACTCTGAAGGATTTGAAATCCTATTTATTCTTCAAACACCTCTTTTCCCATCAAGGCAGAGTTAATCACTCCTTGATGACACTGCTTATTCAATTTGTAAAGCTTTTCCTCTAACAAACAAGCTTATCATAAAAAAGGCAACAAACCCACAGTCCTACAGAGCACATGGAAAAAGAACATAAGAGGGTCCCCACAACTCTTGGCCTCATTCCACCAGGCTGAAATAGCCTGACTTGATCTGTGTTTCAGGGATTAGACTTCAGCAGAAGAAATGAGTCATTTAAAACACTCAGTCAGAATGCTGTCTGTAGATAAGTGCTTTGCACTGGGGGTACTACAATACAACCTGAATTACCACATTTAAAGGGTTGACTGGATGGTGATTTGCATATCAATTCCTTTTCATTTTATTTTCTCAGTAAAAGTTAACAAGGTGCTGCTTACGCTAAGAAACATAGCTCTTCATTTTCCTCAGCAGGTAGACAAACACTGTAAACTTTGAGTTTTCAAATCCATGGCTTTGGTTTGACCCAGAGTGGCCAATCTCTGTTGTTGCAAGTGGGTCAACAGGAACATCAAACCCACCAATCAGTCAGTATTGGTTTTTACATTTGTTCAGTAACAATTCCAGTCCTGAAGGCTGTATAGACAATAACTGGCCATTGGTACTTTGGGGCACGATCTCCCACCATGTTAGCACATGTAGAAAGTCACAAACTCTTACTATTCCACCACAAAACCAAGAAATCGCATTTTAACCACTCATTATTTGAGAATTAAGCATAACTGTGTATAATATTCCAAGCCATAGGCTGTATGGTCCTATAGAATGGTAACAGGTTCTATGTGACAAAATACACTGTACCATTTCTTCTCCATGAGCAACCTATAGAAGTTCATACTGGAAGATCCTATATTCTACTACAACACCAAGAGTAAGAACATTTTTAACAGGCATTTTCAAATTAACTATGCTCAATACATCATGTTAGAATTATTATAATGGGTCTATGTTATAATTGATGCACAACACATTAGAATGACTTAAATGCTTGGTACTGTATTCAGAAAAACCAAAGGGGAAAATGTACTATTCTTTTTCACTCACCTCACCCTGGTCTTCTTCCAGAAAGTGTATGTTTCTGGCACTTTACAAGCAGTAACACTGGTATATTTTAGGAAGGAAGATGTGTTATGAACTTACTTAACAGTTGGCAATAGAGGGCCTGTAAACTTCTCTTCATGGTATCATCTGGTCCTGCTTATCCTCCAGTTTATTCATGATTCTGTCTAGGAAAACAGGAGAAGAAAATTGTTACATCCAGGGAACAGAATTTATAATCAGAAAGATCACCACTCAACATGAGCCTGGTTATAAGGCCTAAAACACATCTGGGACAGAAAAGTCTTGAGATAGAGACACCACAAACAGTTTAATTTACAGTGGTCTACGTTGTAAAAGTACCATTCATCAGGTGGTCAGAACCTGGAACCATACACTGCCCTGAAGGGAACTCATATGCACAGCTACAGAGTGAGACTCTGGCTCTGGAGCTGTTGAGAACTTTCTCCAAGTTTCTTCAGAATCTCTAGGCTTATAAGGAGGAACAAGAGATTTCTAATCTCATTCCTGCAAAGGTGCTCACAAAAATAAAAACAAAAGAACCAGAAAGCTTCACCATACTTGAAATTGTATTATTTTAAATAACTTTTTATTATTTTCTGATTATAAAACATACATCTGGTATGAAATAATTAGAAAATACTGATTAACAGAAAATAGTGATTGCTCAGATTTCAGAGTGCATCTCTCTAGCATTGGCAATGTGCATGTTATTGGTCTGTGTCATCTTCTTTTTTTTTTTTTTGGTCTGCTTCATTGTATGTATTGTGCATTTTAGTTTTTCTCTCTAGCAGCAAAAACATCTTTCTGTGTTGTTACTATTATTTTACTAACCTTATTTTAAATGGCAAACTACTTAAATTCCTAGAAATGAAAACACAAGGATATAATTTACATCTTTTGAAATAAATATATTGCCAAATTTCTCTCCATTAACAGCTGTATAGTAGAATAACTATTTAGACTACACTCTATCCAATGATGAAAAACTATAACTTCTTTTCATCTTTGCTAAGCAAACAGGTAAATATTCCATCTCATTGCTTTAATTTGTATTTTATAAATTTACCAGTTACGTTAAAAATTAATTAATATTCTTTGATCATTCTCTACCGACAGCAGGTTTTCTTATGACAACAGTGGAAGTGATTTATCTTTAAAATATTTTTTATTGAGAATAATTCACATATCATAAAATCTAACCTTTTAGCTATTCAACTCACTGGTTGGTAGTATATTCAAAAGTTGCCCAGCCATATCACCACTTAATACCAGAACATTTTAAACACTCTATAAAGAAACTCCCATGCTAATTAGTAGTCACTCTGCCATTTCCCTGGCAACCTCTAATCTGATGCCTGTCTCTATGAATTTGCTTATTCTGGGTAGTTTGTATAAATAGAATTATTCTTGTGGTTAGTACTTTTTTTACTTACCATAATGTTTTTATGTTTCATCTATGTTGTATAACATACTGGGGTTTTTTTGGTTTTGTTTTTTTTTAAATAATACTACACACCATCCCTCCTCCTCCCGTCTCTTTATCTCCTTCATGAATAGAAATGTCTTCCTTACAAATACTTGCTGTATTTTCTTCTGGTATTTTTAATTTCATTTATTATATTCTAAATGCTTTTATATTCTTAGACCTGTTTCTGGACTTTGTGTTATGCTTATTTTTGTTTGCTCATTCCTCCACTAGAACAGTAAGTGTTTATATTAAACCCTTTGTAGAGTTAGTTTTCCTTTATTTCTCTTCTTTTTATAGTTGTCTTGTTTCAGTTTATATTTTACCACAAATTAACTTTAAAGATCATTTTATTAAGTTACAGAAAAAAATCATTGTGATTATCACTGGAATTATCTTCTGTTTTCTTGGGAGAGACTTGATCTCTTCAAAAATCCAAACAGAGTTAAAGAGATAAGCACTTTAAATTAGTTGCTCTGGAGATCAGAAGAATTTCTTTCAGGTGGTGAGAACTGCTCTTTTTGCGAGGCAGGAGGGTCACAATAGCTCCATGCCTTTTTTTTTTTTTTTAAATTTAAACCTCCTCCCATGAGTAATAAGGTGAGAAAGAGAGAGCTAATTGCTTAGTTGTAAAACAATAGGAAGTTTGAGTTTCCAAGACTACTGCTAGGACAGTGAGTGCATTAGTCACTTTCCTACAGATGGGACAAAATACCCAAAACCCACAATTTAAAGGAGAGGTTTATTGTGGCTCATGGTTGGTTGGCTCTAAGGCAGAAATGGCATGGCAGAAGAGCTTGGTGGAGGAAAGCTGCTCGTCCTACAGCACCCAGGAAGCAGAGAGAGTGGAGGAGCTGGGGAGGAGATGCACCCTCCAAGGGCACATAGCCTGTGATATGCCTCTTCCAACCAGCCCCACCTCCCAACAGCACATTTAGCAATGACCTAGATCACTGATCTAGAAAACAGATCAAGCCACTGATGAGTGTAGTGCCTCCATGATCCAATCACATTTCCAAAGCCTCACCTCTAATTACATGAGACCTGTGAGGGACATTTTAGATCTAAACCATAACAGAGGGGTTAAGAAGTCTAGAAATCAGACAGATTGACACAAGAAACAGGAGATGATAAGAGACAGGAACATGCAATTCAGAAAGGTGGTAGCAGGTGAGACCTAGAAATAAAGGACAAAGTAAGAAATTTCCTACAGAGGATGACCTAGGGGCTTTAATTCTTTCTTGCTTCTTATTTTATGTCGTTTGTACTTAAACGCTGCATCTATATTCATTCTCCACTACAAGGACCCTTCACTATTGATACCTCGAAATCTCAGTGACAGTCTTACACAAAACAACCATGTACTAGTGGTGCTTGCCAGGGGCAAAGAAAGAGAAAGGATTATGTCTAAAACCAGGGGGGACCTTTAGAAGGAGTGGCCCGAGCAGCCATCAACAACTGTGAGTGGATATCTATAGAGTGCTTGGGATATGGTAAGCATGCAATAAAAACACATTAAGTGAATGGTAAACAAATCGATAAGTGAATGATCAAGTAATACACAGTCATGGCATAGCCAGGGACATATAGTGGTGGGGAAACAGGATCTTGGGCCCTAACCGACTAGTCATTAAAAGCATGATCTGTGTTTTTTCATGGGAGAGTCAGGGATTTAAAAAACATTTTTTCTGTAAACCATTACTCTTGCCTTGGGCTGACATGCCCAATAGGTAACTAAAAGCAGAACAAAGTTAGATTTTCATTTTGCATTCTTTGTTACTGTAAATCTTGGGTCAAATGTCTTCTTGGCTCTGCATAAGGGTATGTTGATCATTTAGGGAATGTTTTTCTAGGACCTGGCAAGACAGAGTTGATTAGACCTGTATTTATAGGATCTCATTTCCTTTTAAGACTGAGGACATTAAGATAAGAGGTTTACAGGGACATTCAGCTATACCCAGAAGCCTCTAGCCACTGTCCTAAACCTGTGATGACCTGGATTTCAGGAAAGATGGAGCCTCACATGACAGAGATCATCACAGACAGAGACGATCCTTTCCTGGGAATGAAACCATCCCTCAGCCATAAAGATTCCAGAAGTATGACACCAGAACTGAGATAATGACCAACTGGACCCCAGCCCACCAGCTAGTCCTTAAATGCTGGCCTCCTGCCTTCATGGGCGGGTCATTCTGAATCCCTGCATCAGAGTGTGTCTCTGCCAGCTACCTAAGCCTGAGTCCTTTCCTATTACCCCTTGTTATGGTTTGTGTCTAGATGTCCCCCCAAAGCCTCATGTGGTAAGAGATAGCTGGATCTAGAGTGTGCAGTTACTAAATTAATCCATTGATCGGTTCGGCACGGTTCTGCTGGGATCAAACATTTAAAACTAAAATTAAGGGTGGGAGTGCTACCTGCCCTAAGGGCAGGTAGCCTAGATAAGATACAGGAAGAAGCTAACTAGCTGCTTGTTTACATTGCTTATTTGCATACATTCCTTAGATTCTTCACTTTGCTTTGCTGCTGGTCGGCTGCCGGTCTGCCATGCCGGTCCGCCCTGCCTCTGCCATGCCGCCCGGCCTTGGACCCAGTGGACTATAGATTGAAACCTCTGCAGACTGTGAGCTAATAAACCTTTCTTCCCCTAACTTTGGGTGTCGAGTATTCTGTCCCAACAACGAGAGAAAAATAACTAAAACAGAATTTGGTACCAGGAGTGGGGTCGTTGCTGGGACTATACTTGACCATGTGGTTTAGCAGCCTTTGGAGTTAGCTTACGAGAAAAAGAGTTAAGAAAACTTTAGAAATGAGGAAATTTGCCGGTACAGACCGGGCTCAGGAGGTTTCTACTGGGAAGAAGGACTGCATTGGCTGTTGGACTCCAGATCATATATGTTATGGCTTGGCAGAAACTTTGTCTGAATTTTGCTTGTGTCCAGAGACTTTGCCTGAGACTGAAATTAAGGGCAACAGACTAATTAATCTTACAAAAGACATTTCAAGACAGTCTAATGTTGAGGTGGTGGCATGGCTATTGTTGGGGGCTTTTAGCCAGATTTATATTAAAAACCAAGAGCAAACAGCCCAACAGAATGATTCAAAATGTTGTGAGTTTGCCCATAAAAGAAACACCAGTAAAGTTATGGTCTACAAAGATAGAATAAAAGAGAGACTCGTTACTGAAGAATGATTCAAAATGTTGTGAGTTTGCCCAGCAAGAAGAAACCAGCAAGAAAAAACTGGGTATTTCAAAAGATGAAAGAAAAGATGGCCCAAGATTCTCACAGGAAATAGCAAGACTCCAGCCTCTGCAGCCTTACAGTTAGAAAGGTAAAAGATTTTGCTTTAAGAAGAATGCCCCAGAGTGCCATGTTCCAGAATGGCAGCAGCCTAGAGAAGTTGTTCCTCAAGATTTGGTTCAGAGCACTCAACAATCCAGACACATGACCACCACAGACAAGCAAGAAAGAAGCCTGGTTTCTGCTCCAGCTGGCGGCAGACCCTGACGTCATCCTCGTGGCCCTGACTTTAGGTTCGTACAAAATACAAGAGTTGTGGGGTCAAGAAGGCTTCCACCCAGATTTCAGAAGAAGGCCTGAGAGGCCAGGCAGTGTGCCCCTGAGAAGACAGTATATAAAGCTGTAAAGATAAAGTCGAAGATACATTTGAGACCCCAGAAGTTTAGAAAAGCCAAGAATGTAGATCGCCTAAAGAAAACTACATCGAGAGAGCAGAACCAGCCCAAGAGAGAAGCCATGGGAACTGCCACCACTAGAAGTGCCATAGGGGCAGAGCCACCCAAGCCCCTTAGAATTCAGACTTCACCACAGATTGCCTCTGATGCTGCACCTGGAACTACAGGACTTAATGTTTGTCCTGCTAGATTTCAGAATTGCTTTGGTCCTGCTCCTTTATATCCCCCTATTTATACCTTTTGGGATGGTAATGTTTATCTTGTGCCATTATACGTTAGAAGTGTTTAACCTTCTCTTCATTTATACAAGAGCTTACAGCTAAGAGTTTGCCTTAAATCTCAGAGGAGATTTTACATTTAGACTTTTCAGCAATGCTGAAACTGTTAAAACTTTGACAACTCTTAGAGATAGACTAAATGCCTTTTGCATAACGGGCTATACATGAGTCTTTGGGGGTCCAGGGGCAGAATGTTATGGTTTGTGTCTAGATGTCCTCATGTGGTAAGAGATAGCTGGACCTAGAGTGTGCGGTTACTAAATTAATCCACTGATTGGTTCAGCATGGTTCTGCTGAGATCAAAGATGTAAAACTAAAATTAAGGGTGAGAGCTACAATAAGCAGCTAACTAGCTACTTGTTTACATTGCTTATTTACATACATTCCTTAGATTCTTCACTTTACTTTGCTGCTGGTCGGCTGCGGGTCTGCCATGCTGGTCTGCCCTGCCTCTGCCATGCCACCCTGCCTCAGACCCAAAAGACTATAGACTAAAACCTCTACAGACGGTGAGCTAATAAACCTTTCTTCCCCTAACTTTAAGTGTCAAATATTCTGTCCCAACAACAAGAAAAAAATAACTAAAACACCCCTCTAACTTCCCAATTGAAGCTTTTTTCCTGTAAAATTGTGCTTTCTTTTTAATTTCCATTTTTACTGAAGCAAAGACCCAAAGCTAAGCAGCAATAGTAACAAAAGAACAAAACAATAATTGTAGTTTATTTTAAGGGGAACACGAGCCCCTCAAGCATCTATGGGAATGCTTAGAAGTTTTTGAAAAAGTGGCAGGCTTCCATAATACATGGAAATAGAGTCATTTTATTCAGCTATCAAAGAAACATTTGAGCCTGTAAATTTGGAAGATTTAGGATCCTTTGGGTTTTAGGGATATCCCATCTAGAAGCATGATATGGTCTACTGTTTATTCAAAATTTATCTTTACATAGACCCTTCTCTGGCTTTTTGCAGTAGTTTTCTTTCATTTAAATTCTATAGTGCTATCAAGTTAATTCCTACACATTTTACCTTTATCTTCACCACTGTGAAGGAACTCCTATTTCAGTTGTATTTTTTAATTCTCTCCACATGAATATGACTGAGCTTCATATATTTATTTTGTGATCTAACTAAACTCACTGTCTTACAAGGCTTTCTTAGCTGAGACTCTTGGGTCAACTGTGCTGCACTGACTAGGCAGTGAGCCATAATCAGATGACATCAAAAGCCTCTTTTTAAACATATAGTAGGAAACATTAACTGCATCAGTATGGCCCCCTCAGGGAATAACTGAAAAGCACCAAGGATTACAAATAGTTTCTGGGATGAAGTCCTAAGAAAGTAAAGGGTTTTACAGCCAAAAGGACTGAGGCAAAAAGAAAACAAGACAACCTCACGGACCCAGGCTCCAGGTCTATCACAAAAGAAAAAAACCACTAAGTCCACCCCAGTGTTTCCAGGCTCTATGTCGAACCCCCTAGGACTCAGACACCAAGGCCGCCCACGTCTTGGCTCAGGCACCAGGCCAGACTGCCCAAGAATTCCAGCAGCATGCCTTCTCATAGACCATACCTGGATGGCCTTCCCAAGATCTCTAGACAGGCTGGTGAAAGACTTTCCCAAAGAAAGCCAGTCTGCAAAATCTGGAATAAACCCTTATTTCTTCAAATACGCAGATGCCAATGCATAGCAACAAGGACCAAAACCATCAGAGAAACATGACACCATCAAAGAACAAAATAAAGTGCCGGAAATGACTACAAAAAATGGAAATGTATGAACTACCTGACAAATATTTCAAAAAATTACCTTAAGTATACATGATAGACTTCACAAAAAATTCAGAAAAAAAATCAATGAAATCAGGGAAACAATAATGGTCAAAATGAGAACTTATTAGGATGAAGTTATAAAAATAAATTCTGGAGCTGAAAAATACAATGGATGAAATGAAAAAATGCAACAGATGGTCAACAGAATAACTCATTTGGAAAACAAAAGAATTTGTGAACTTTATGAATGATTGCTTGAAAATATGGCCAGAGAGAAAAAAAGAATGAAAAGAAATGAAGAAAGATTATAGGATTGAGGGAAAGTATAAAAAATGCTCAAATTATAGAAGTTTAAGAAGGAGAAAAGAGAGACAAAGGAATAGAACAATTATGACTTAAAGAAATAATAGAAATATTTCCCAAACTGGGTAAAGATATAAATGAAAATGAAAGACAAAGAGAGGATCCTAAAAATATCAAAGGAAACATATCACATATATAGGTGTTCAAATAAACCTAACAGCAGATTTCTCAGTAGAAACACAGGTTAGATAAGAATGGGATGATACATTCAAAGTGCCGAAGGGAAAGAAAATATGCCAGCCAAGAATAGTATACTTGATAAAAATGTCCTTTATATATGAAGGTGAGATAAAGACTTTCCCAAATAAAAATCTAAGGAAGCTTATCACTACTGAACTTGTCTTATAAGAAATGCTAAAAATAATTCTCAAGTTGAAAGAAAATAATGCTAATTACTACCATGAAAACACATAAAAGTATACAACACTCTGGTCCAAGTAAGTACACAGTCAAATTCAGAATACTTTAACACTGTAATAGTAGTGTGAAAATCACATCTTTCATACGAAGGTTAAAAGACAAAATATTTAAGAATAATAGCTACAATAATTTGTTAAGGAATACACAATATAAAAAGATACAAATTGTGGCATCAAAAAGTAAAATGTGGAGGTAAATTAAAAGTGTAGGTTTTTATAGCCTCAAAGTTAAATTGTTATTAGGTTAAAATAATCTGGTACAATTATGTTTTATGTAAGCTTCATGGTAACTAAAAAGCAAAAACCTACAGCAGATAGACAAAGGATAAAAAATGAGAAATCAAAGCATACCACCAGTACCTATCAACTAGTCACAAAAGGCAAGAGGAACAAATGACCTACAAAACAGCCAGAAAACACTAAAATAGCAATCATAATTCTGTGAAAGAATAAGAAATGTGTGTACTGGTCTCTTATCCCAGACCCTGAAACAAAGCTATTAAACGTTGTAATGTCACACACAAAAAAAACCCCACATAAACACATGGAAACTAAATAACATCCTTCTGAACAACAGCTGGGCCACAGAAGAAATTAAAGAAGAAATTAAGCAATTTATACAGTTTAATGATAATGCCAATACAACATGACGGAACCTATGGGATACAATGAAAGCAGTGCTAGCAGGGAAATTCATTGCGTTGAACTCCCACATCAGGAAGATAGAACAAGCTCAAATAAACAACTTAATGTTGAACCTCAAACATCTAGAAAAAGAAGAACAAATCAAACCCAAAGCTCATACAAGAGAGGAAATTATTAAGATCAGAGCCGAAATTAATGCAATTGAGACTAAGAAAACAATATGAAGGATCAACGAATCAAAGAGTCGGTTTTTTGAAAAGTTAAATAAAATAGACAAACCCTTAGCCAATCTTATCAAAAAAAGGAAAGAAAAAACTCAAGTCTATGCAATAAAAAATGAAAGAGGTGAAGTGACAACTGACCCCATGGAAATCCAAAAGATTATTAGCACCTACTTCAAGAACCTATACTCAAACAGGATGGAAAACACTGAAGAAATGGACAGATTCTTAGAAACATATGAACTACCAAAACGGAATCAAGAAGAGATAAAAATACTAAATAACCCAATATCAGCCATTGAAATAGAAGAGGTAATTAAAAACCTACCAACAAAGAAAAGCCCAGGTCCTGATGACTTGACAGCTGAATTCTACAAGAAATTCAGAGATGATCTAATACCACTATTCCTCAAACTCTTTAATGAAATTGAAAAGGAAGCTGTACTTCCAAAATTATTCCTGGAAGCAAGTATTACGCTGATACTAAGACCAGAAAAAGATCCAACCACAAAAGAGAACTACAGGCCAATTTCCCTAATGCACATAGATACAAAAATTCTCAATAAGATACTGGCAAACAGAATGCAACGAATTATCAAGAAGATTATACATTATGACCAAGTAGGATTCATCCCAGGGATGCAAGGATGGTCCAACATTTGCAAATCAATACACGTAATACACCATATCAACAGAATCAAAGACAAAAATCATATGCTCATTTCAATAGATGCAGAAAAAAGATTCAACAAAATCCAACAGCCATTCATGATAAAAACTCTACAGAAATTAGGAATGGATGGTCTGTATCTAAATCTGATAAAAGCCATCTATGACAGACCAAAGGTCAACATCACACTAAATGGTCAGAAACTGGTAGCTTTCACACTAAAATCCAGAACAAGACAAGGTTGTCCACTATCACCACTATTATTCAATATAGTTCTAGAAGCATTAGCCAGAGCAATCAGGCAAGAGAAAGAAATAAAAGGAATAAAGATAGGAAAGGAAGAAGTTAAACTATCATTATTTGCAGATGACATGATACTCTACATAGAAGATCTCAAAAATTCCACCAAAAACTTCTAGATTTACTAACTAAATTCAGTTGCGTAGCTGGGTACAAAGTCAACACTCAAAAGTCAATAGCATTCCTATATACAAATGACAAACTCACTGAGAAAGAAATAAGATATACCTTTCACAATCACATCAAAAAAATTAAATACTTAGGAATCTATCTAAGAAAGCAAGTAAAAGATCTTTTCATTGAAAACTATAGTACTCTAAAAAAGGAAATTGAAAGGGATATCAGAAAATGGAAAGATATACCATGTTCTTGGGTAGTGAAAATGGCCATACCTCCTAAATTACTATACAGAGTTAATGTAATTCCAATCAAAATACCAATAACATACTTCACAGAATTAGAGAAAACAATCATGAAATTCATCTGGGGCCAGAAGAGACCACGAAGAGCAAAAACAATACTGGGCAACAGGAATAAGGCAGGGGGCATCACAATCCCTGACTTCAAATTATACTATAAAGCTACTGTGAGAAAAACAGCATGGTACTGGCACGAAGACAGACCCAAGGACCAATGCAACAGGCTAGAAGATACAGAAACAACTCCAAACACATTCAAATACCTCATCTTCGACAAAGGAGCCAAACACCCTCACTGGATGGAAGATAGCCTCTTTAATACATGGTGCTGGAAAAATTGGCTTGCTACATGCTGGAAACTAAAACTAGATACATGTGTCTCACCATGTACTCAACTAAAATCAAAGTGGCTCAAAGATCTAAACATTAAAACAGAAACACTAAATCTACTAGAATATAGAATAGGAAGAACTCTTGAAGACATAGGTGTAGGGAAAAAATTTATGAACAGAACCCAGTCTGCATGGGAGACAATACAAAGAAACAGTGCTTGGGACCACATCCTATTAAAAGGGTTTTGCATAGCAAAAGAAATCACCAATAGAGCAGGGCAAAAACCCACAGACCGGGAAAAAACTTTTGCCAGCTGCCCTTCAGACAAAGGTCTAACATCTAGACTACATAAAGAACTCAAAAAAATCTAACCGACCAAATTTAAAGACCCTATGCAAAAATGGGCATCTGAAATGAATGAAGATTTCCCAGGCGAAATAAAAATTGCAAATAAATATACGAAAAAGTGTTCAACATCATTGGTCATTTGAGAGATGCAAATCAAAACAACGCTAAGATACCATCTCACTCCAGAAAGAACAGCTATTATCAGAAATAAACCAATAACAAGTGCTGGTGGGGCTGTGGGGAAAAATGTACCCTCCTCCACTGTTGATGGGAATGTAGACTGGTCCAACCACTGTGGAAATCAGTGTGGAGATTCCTCAGAAAACTACAACTAGAGGTTCCATTTGACCCAGCTTGGTATCTTCCCAGAAGAATTAAAATCATCATATCACAGCGATAAATGCACAATTATGTTCACAGCAACACAATTTGTAATACCTAAGTCTTGGAAACAACTTAAATGCCCAACGACTAAAGGATGGCTAAAGAAGATGTGGTTTTTCTACACAATGGCGTATTACTCTGCCATAAAAAAGGATAAACTGGAGACATTTGTAGGTAAAGGGATGCACCTTGAAAACATACTCTTAAGTGAAATAAATCAGACACTCATCATTGCACATCAAGTTGTTTCTCTGATATGAGAAACCATAAATGTAAATAAAGACAAAGAAATATAATAGATATTATGTAAAAAAAATATTCAAAAGAGAGGTGAACTAGATAGGGAGAAGGGGGAAAAGAAGGAAAGGAAAAAGAAAAGAAAGGAGAAAGGGAAAAATGTAAATAAATCTGCTGCAAATAGGGAAAGGTGAGGGAATGGAAGGGAGGGGTGGTAAAGAGGAGGAAAAACCAAGATATATCATGTTCAGGTACAAAATAACCATGTTGAATATAATCATTATGTATACCTTGTACTATTACATGTTCTTGGTTAAAAAAAAAGTTGTACTGTCTCGAGTGATTGGGTGCTAGGATAATCTTTTGTTCTAATACATGGTTTCTGCACCAGTTAATGACATGGAGCTCTTAAGACCTGGGTAATTTCTAGAGTATTAGAGGCATTTGACACAGAGCTTTTTAAATCCCTTGGAATTCCTAGATGATAGGACTTTCTTTTGTTCTAAGAGGTGACTTTTGGTAGGTTCCCTGAATGTGGACTGGTCACCAGAAAGACCAAGTCATGATTGGTGCTTTCAACCCTACCCTCCATTCTTCAGAGAGAAAAGACCATCATATTCATGTGGCTCATCTGACCTCAAGAGCACAAGATGTCCAAGTCAACAATCTCGATTATTGTGAAGAATAAAGGTGCCCTCAAAGGAGCTGATGTGGCAAAAGAAGTAACAATGTTAACCAAGAAGAGGACACAAGTGCTTGAAGAGGTAGAAAAACTTTTGTTAGTGTGGTTGAATGAAAAACAGTTGGCAGGTGATAGTTAAGATATGATCCCTGAAAAAGCCAAGAAATTGCACAGTGATTTACTATAAGAAAACCCCTCTATAAGAGCAACAAGTGATGAATTTAAAGCCAGTAGAGGGTGGTTTGATAAATTCCACAAGAGAAGTGGCATCCACATTATACTAAGCCATGGTAAAACTTCCAGCTCTCACAAGGCTGCTACAAAGCCTAAAGAAAGAATTTGTGCAATTCATGAAGGCAGAAGGATATGTTGCTCAACAAGTGTTCAACTGCAGTGAAACAGGGCTCTTCTGGAAGATGATGCCAAAGAGAACCTATATCCTGCAAGACGAAAAGGTGCTAGGGCACAAGGCCATGAAGGATAGGTTGACCCTTTTTCTATGTGCTAACGCAAGTGCTGATCTGAAGATTAAGCCACTACCAGTGTACTACTTCCAGACCCTTCGTGCATTCCAGGAACAGAATGTGAACAAGACCAGCCTGTCTGTCATGTGGAAGGCCAGTATGAAAGCTTGGGTCACAAGGCAATTGTTCACGGAATGGCTGCATGAGGTGTTCGCACCCACTGTTAAGAAATATCTTTCTGACAACCAACTGACTGAAAAGTGCCTTCTTCTGATGGACAATGCCCTGACACACCTTCCAGCCTTGGTGGATGATATGTATGTACCAAGTATGACTTCATAAAGGTCAAGTTCCTCTGCCCCAACATGATACCTCTTCTGCAGTCCCTGGACCTGCAAGCGATCTGCAACTTCAGGGTGTACACAAAAGTGATCTTCACCAAGTGTCTTAATGTCACTGAAGAGATGTCCTTGACTCTAAAAGAGTTCTATAAAAAACATTTCAATGTCTTCCACTGCATGAACCTCACTGACAAGCCTGAGAAGATGTCACATACCAGACCTTAAACTCAGCCAGGAGGAAACTGTGGCTAGAATGTGTCACTGAATGTTACTTTGAAGGGTCTGATACACAGGTAGTGGAGGAGACTGTGTTCACGGCAAGAGTGAGGGTCTGGACATTGATGGTACAGACACAGAGGACCTTTTTGAGGATCATAAGGAGGAGCTAATGATGGAAGAACTTGCTGCGAGTGAGCAGCAGAAGGTGCTTGCTGAGGAGCATTGCATCGAGGAGGAGGAAGCCTGGAGGAGGTTAGCAGTGATGTGACAAAATTCTCTATGGAAAAGGGAATGAGTACCAAGATTTCTTTGAGATGCACAACCCCAACAAAACTGTAATGAATAGTGTTGCTGAATCTGATGAACAATAATGACAACATTGTCTCTCCTTCCTGGAGGCTTATGCAATGCAGGAAAAAACAAGTGACATTAGACAGATTTTTGGTCAAAACTGACCCTGGAGCTAAGAGACAAAGAAAAGAGGAACCCCCTGAAGGATATGTCCCCAAGGTCCTTCACTGGGGAGGGGAACTACAACCTCCCCGCCCACCTTCCTGTCCTGCAGGCAGAAGTCGCCTCAAGGAAGGTTAGTGTTCTCTCTTCATACAGTACTGTACTTTGTTTCCCATATTTGTGGTTAAAAGAATACATACGGTTCAGAATGGATTAACCTTATTTACATTGAACCTTAAGGAGAAATTTGATTTGGTTTGTGATCCACTCGGCTTGCGACCAGAATTGTAGAAAGAATTAAGTTCATGAACTGAGGTACCACTGTACACTGTTGATGGGAATGTAAATTAGTATAACCATTATGGAGAAGTAAAGGGGTTCCTCAAAAAAACTGAAAAAGAGACCTACCATATGATTCAGCCATCCCATTTCTGGGTGTATACCCCCCAAAATAAACAAATAGATAACCTGTGTGCTCATGTTTATTGTGACTTTATCCACAATAGCTAAGATATGAAATCAGCCTAGGTGTCCATTAATAGATGAACTGATAAAGAAAATCTGTATAGATAAGCTGTAGAATATTATTCAACCACAAAGAAGAATGAAATTTTGTCATTTTCAGTAAAATGGATCTAACTAGAAGACATCATGTTAACTGAAATAAGCCAGACACAGAAAGACAGCACCACATATTCTGTTACACGTGGAAGCTAACAGTGCAGACCTGAAAGTAGGGTAGTAATTACTAGAAATTGGAAAGGGTGTATATAGGAAGTGGGTAGAAAATGGAGGTTCACTTTTATCTGTGCATAATATAAACATGAATGGAAATAACACACTGAACTATATTAGCTTGCTTTTTTTTTTTTTTTTTTGTGGTGCCAGGGATTGAACTCAGGCCACACTGAACTATATTAATATGTACAACACGTGTTAATAAAAATAAACGAAGTTCATAGCAATAAATGAACACATAAAAAATGAAGATCTCAAATAAATAACATTACACTTAAAGGAACCAGAAAAAGAACAAACTAAGTCCAAATTTCCAATAGGAAGTAAATAACAAAGATTAGAAAGGAAATAAATGAAACAGACAAGAAAAACAATAGAAAAAGTAAAGGAAACTAAGGGTTTTTTTTTTAAAGATAAATTAAAACTGACAAAGCTTTACCTAGACCAAGAAAAAAAGAAAACTCAAAATCAGAAAGAAAAGACAATATAACTAATACAGAAATAAAGAAACTACTATGAACAATTAAACACAATAAATTGGATAGAAATGGATAAATTCCCAGACACAATTTACCAAGCTGAATCATGAAGAAATAGAAAATTTGAACAACAAATAATAAGTAAAGGGGTTTAATTAGTAACAAAAATTTCCATGAAAGTTCAGGACCTGATGACTTTATTTCTGAAGTTCACCAAACATTTAAGGAAGAACTAATAGTACTTCTTCTTAAATTCTTTCAAGAATTTGAAGAAAAGGGAAGACTTCCAAACTAATTTTACAAGGTGAGGCATCACTTGGGTCCTAAGGCAGACTAGGACACTAAAGAAAAAGAAAATTACAGGCCAATATTCCTGATAAACACAGACACAAAAATCCTCAACAAAATACTTGCAAATCATATTCAATAGCACAAAAAGGATCATTCTTCAAGGTCATATGGGATTTATCCCAGAGATGCAAGAACAGTTCAACATATACAATTATATAAATGTGATAAACACAAAACAGAATTAAGGATTAAAATCCATATACAGAAAAAGCATTCAACAAACTTAGCACCCTATCATGACAAAACCCCCAGTAAGTTTGGAATGCAAGGAATGTACCTCAACAGAATAAAATCTATATGTGATAAACCTGCAGTGAACATCATACTTAATGAAAAAAGCTGAAAGCATTTTCTCTAAAATCAGAAACAAAGATGCCCACTCTCACCACTTCTGCTCAATATAGTACTGGAAGTCCTAGTTAGAGCAATTAGGCAAGATACAGAAATAAAAGGCAACCAAATCAAAAAGAAAGAAACTAAATTATCTGTCTACAGATGACATAATCTTATATACAGAAAACCCAAAAGATTGCACCAAAACACTGTTAGGACATATAAATGAATTCAGTACAGTTGCAATTACTGACTTTTGCAACACATAAAAATCAATAGCTTTTCTACACACTAACAATGACCTATCCAAAATAGAAATCAAGAAAACAATTCATTTACAATAGTTAATAAAACAAGCTTTCATGGTAATCTGTGGACATACTGAGTGGCAAAAATTTTTTGTCAACCCGTGCAAACATGCCCAGATGAAGATGAATAAGGTGATCAAGGTGATGCTCTGCCTTATTTCAGCTCTTACATTGTGCACAAGTGTACTTCTATGAATTATTCAGTACCATGGTTTTTATATTTCTGCGTGCTTGTGTTGGTGATTTTGCTCTTAAAAATGGCTCCTAAGCATAGCGCTAAGGTGTTGTCTAAAGTTCCTAAGCACAAGAAGGCTGTGATATACGTTACAGATAAACTTTGTTCAGGCATAAGCTATAGTGCTGCTGGCTCCAAGTTCAATGTTAATGAATCAACAATATGTATTAATCAAGATGTCTTTGCACATAAAACAATGTTATGTATTGATCAGCTGACAAAATTGTGAGAGGCTTACAGGAACCTAATCCTGTATTTCCCTTATGAGAAATGGTTCAGTGTTTGATAAGTTAGTGTTCACAATGACTTTACAGAACATAATTATCAAGATATCAAGAGTAAGGAGAATATACTATATTTTAGTTGAGCTATAAAATATTTTTGCAGGCAAAGAATGATGATGATCAGCAATCTAGGCCAATGGTTGAGCCTGGACAAAACAGGATTGGCTCTCCATTTCCCCAGGACACGAGAAAGTCTGACCAGGCTGGTGGCCAACATGTTTTGCAGTGCCACGGGGAAAATAAGGAGAGAGGGGTTAGGAGAGCATATACTGTGTATCTTTGGATCTTGGTCCTTAAAAAGGGAGAAGCAAAGTGACTTACATCATCAGAGTTGTGAGGAAGTCTGGGTAGGAGCATGGCCCTTTGTTTCACAGGTAGGGACACAGACATCAAGGTCTTGGCTCAAGATCTAACTGACCAACTAGCTATGTGTCCTGGAGCTAGTTCTTGGCTTCTCTGATCCTTGGGTTCCTTCTTTATAGAAGGGTTAAAAATCGTACTAGATATGTTTGGTGCAAAGATTTAGACAAGGCATATAAAGCCGTTGGCCCTGTGCCTGGCACACAGTGAGTGCTCACTGTGGGTTAGCAACTCACTGGATCGCAGAATGTAAGATGTAACAGATCAGGCCAGAGCTCACCAACTGTCTCTTTATTTTGCTTCACCAAGTCAAAGATGAACTAAAGGATTTTGGGCCATTTCCCAAATAGCTCCTTTGTTTAATCTAGTATCTTATTTAAATTTGATTTATAAATTACTCAGAGGTATAAACTGAACATTAATCTTACTTACAATTTATGGCTTTGTCTTTAAAGGGGGTTTGAGGTAGTTTATAATTACATGTAACTTTTACAATAGACTTAACAACATGTCAAAGCACAATAATTTCAGAAACACAGAGAGAGATCCAAAATTATGTAGAAAAAGAGGGTATTAGTTTTATCCTAAAAGGAAATGGAACAATATGTTTTCCTTTATGTTTCCTGAAAATGAAGGCAAAAAGACAGCTAGCATCATTTATTTCAGGCTGTATAAACAGAAATGCATTTTGATTTTGTTCATAAATACAAACCTTTTCTGTCACTAATTTCTAATAAAAGATCATTAGATCAACAGCATCCTTAATACTAAAGGCATTTTTAGTCAAATTCTTCTTATATAGCTGCTTTACATATTAAACACAGGAACAGCCTTTGCTTCCATACAGAAATAGATGTTCTCTCTTCTTTTCTTAAAATCTGAGTCTTCTTGTCTTTTAAATTTTTGTACAAGAAATACTTCACTTTCCTCCAAACCTATGATCAACCATGTACATATACAGTCATAGTGATTGTCCCTTTGTCTCAGTTATGGGCATGACAGGGAGCAATAAGGACTATGGTGAGCTAGAAAGCAAACAGGAATGTAGTTTTTGTGGTTCTAGTCAACTGTTAGCAGGAAAAGAGATTTTTTTTTCTATTTTCTTAAACATATGGAAAACTCTCAAGTTTTTCCCCCAATTTTTTAAGAAAAATTTAGACCTTTAGACAGAAACTTCTGTTTTAAAAGACCAAGAAAAGGGTGTGTGTGGTGTGGCGTCTGATTTACAGAGGTCTCCCACTGCAGAACCTGTAGGGAAGCTTTCCCAGAACACTGTGGGGCAGACTGTGCCAGTGGAGGAACAGCGCTGAGGAGGAAGCAGGGCAGATCCCTGCGTCTCGAGTCCCCCCGCCACCTCAGTCCCACCTCTCCCCATACCACACTTTAAAGGAAGGAGAACACCTTCAACAGAGCTCTTTTCCTTTGGCCTCCTCATGCTTTGCTCTCAGAAAGACAGAACAAAGAGGAAGTTGTCAGATCCACTGAGATGCTGAGTTCCAAACAGCAGGGCAAAAACTGTTCATCTCTTGTTAAGGAAAAGCCTATAAAAGGGAATCAGTTAATGTGAATTGTGCTGGAGAACTGAGAAGTAATTGCTTCAAGAAGAGGGCTAAAGTCTATTTGCATTTACTTGGGGAAGGTGCACTGCCTAGTAAAAATAGTACCAGAAGTTGGAGGCTTATTAGAATGACACAGACTTCCTTCTTCCGGAATTAAAGTGTATTAGGACCATTTATCTCATTTGAGGAGACAGGAAGGTGCTTATGCGAGGTGAAGCATACATATCACACTTCCTCTTTTATGGTTTTGGTGTTACAGACTGAATATTGAGGTCAGGGAATTAAATGATATTGTAGAAATGCCAAATACTAAAGAAGTCTGTTCTATCATCTTGACTACAGTGCTTATGGAAAAGATTACTTCTTGTCTACAGCAACTTATTCATTTTTCCCTTGCAGTGCCTGAAAAATACCTTCAGAAACTGAATTTAGGGACCTAAAAATGTGTGTATTTCCTTTGAGCAATAGGCATTTGTCCTGAAGACATGTTGATGTTTTATAGCAGAAAGCTTTGGAGGCAAGGCCATATGAAATAGGCAAAACTCTTACCAGAACGTTTTACATATGGCAGCAATTAACCCATGAGGTGTGCTCTGAAAAAGCAATACATTTCCCAGTATCATAGTCACTGGTCAATTTTAATTGTGATCCTTAGCCTCAAACTCTCTACCCCCCCCTTCCTTATCCTTTCTCATCCCACTTGAGTTTATATAAAGGATTCTTTAATTCTTGAGATAGGATGAAAATATTTTAATTTGTGGTCCTACTTTAATCTTTCAAAATTCATCATTTATCTAAAGTGGTTCTAGAGGACAGGTGGACTGTTGAATGTATAGCTGGAATAAAAATACTACAATAAAACGAAAAAAAATTGGCCAATAATGGTTTGGGGCAATATGAACAGTTATAGCCACCACATGAAGAGTCTGGAGTAAGCACTGTTTAGACCTGTGCAGAAAAGCTCAGCCTCACAGTGAAGTTCATGATGCTTCAGGCACTTCTTATGAGTTTCATTTTTAAGTCTTATTCCAGGAGGCACAAGTACAGAAATACATTTAACTTCATTTGTAAAGGCTTAAATGTCTTTAAATGATTGTGGTAATAAATTTACCCTGTTTAATGAATGGACAGACTAGAGGAAATATCTGAAAGTATGAAGATTGAAGCTCTTCAAACTAGCTGATTGTCAGAATCTATTTTTTTTAAAATAGATCCTAGGTCTTTCCCTCAAGAATCTGAGTCCCCAGGTTCTAGGATGGGGCAATTTTACTATTATGATTAGCCAGGCTTGGAAACCAAAAATTGAATCTAGGTGTTCTAAGTGAACATCAGAACACACCAAAGTCCATGTCGCACCCCAGCCTAGATCAAAAACTGGACTTCCAGAATGAAGGAGGGAAGCTTCTAAGTGAGTTGGTTGTGCAGCTGGGTGGAGAACCCAGGTACTTTCCCCACCCTCAGACAGTACTAGAGCTGCAGTGAGGCCAGACCAATTTATTCTCCTTCCTGAAAGTGGCAGTTTGATGAGCGATGGAGGAAGTGGGATGAGAAATGAAACCACATTTGCATGTTATATTCAAAACAGAAAAGGAATGAGTCAGTGTTTCTCAAATATTTAGATTCACTGCCTTTCCTGCAATTTCAGTTTCTAGCAACATGAGCTCCTGGTGGTTTCTCACCCAACGTCTAACTCTGATGATCCTTTTACTGCCCTTGCTCCTGGCTTCACAGGGATGTGTGGAGGAGTGAGGTCATAATGACTGACAGGGAGAGAGACAGGTTCAGGGAGTGAAGACACTGTGGGAAGCCAAACACAGACTGAGAGCCTGGCATGAAGAAAAGTTACCCTAGCTTCAAAGTGCTTATGCAGAAGGTGGAATGAAAGCCCTTTTTATAAAGACTGCATTACGGGGGACACAGACTGTGGGGCCTGAGGCTATTGTCAATGAATGCAACACAGGAGAGGATCCCATCCCCTGCCATGGACCACAACCAGTATATAGACAGAAGCAGAGCAGGGAGCTACAGTACATGCAGCAGTGAGCCAGGAAGTCAATTTCTGAGTCAAGGAAGTCAATTTCTGAAAAACACTGAGCACTGCAATGTAATAAGCACCATGCTAGTAGCAGGGGCTAGGTCTGTGGACAAAAAAAGACGTTAGACACGATCGTCATCCTCAAAAGGCTTATAGTTTAGCAGGTGGAGAGACTATCTTGTTAAAAATCATGCTATAGCCAGTTTCGACTCTAGTATCTGTATTAGATAATTAATATTATTGAAAAACATATTGGGTTAAATTAGAAAATGTGTTATCCTTCTGGAGCCTGGGCATCCCTATCTGATAACAGGTGTAATCCACATGCTGCAGGGTAGTTTTGAGAATGAATGACACCACCACATGGAGTCTGTGATGGAGTAGAAGTACAATAAACGTATTCTGCCCCTCCGCCCCTTCTGAAGAAGGGGAAATGAAGTATCCTGGAGAGTGGCAGGACAAGCCTTCAAGGGAGGTAGAATCTGAGCTAAGACTTGAAGGTTCTAGAAGATTCTGACAGGTGGAAATGGAGAATACAAAAGCTGAAGCAGGACAGTGAGGCAAGAGTGTGAGGATGAGTATGTGAAACAGAAGATGTACCACTGGCTGCTGCGAAACCCCTCAGCAGTGCAGCTTAGGATATAATGTTCATGGCTCTCTGGGCCAAGTTCTCATCTGCTGGGGGTGAGCAGGATACATGCAGGAGAGGACAACAGCAACAGGGAAGCAGTAGGTCGTTGGGAAGCAGGGAGATGGGCACTGGGCCCCTAAAATTCAATATTCCTAGATCCAGATAACAAAATGTTTACTAACCATGAGATAGCTGGAGAGTCACTGTCCCAGAAGAGCTGAAGGACTCAGGATCATCCCCATGGAGTACACAGCATTACAGGGCAACCACTAGGTGGCGCCAAACCCAAATTTAGACCCATACGGGTCTGCAGGAGCAGCTGGATCTTCAGAACTCGGGGTGGCTAGCCTGGCCCTCACCATTTCCTTAACTTCACAGCAACATTAGCACATGGTTTATTCCAGGGGTTCTCCAGGTACGGTCTTCACACGTCTAGCAGCACCAGGAACTTGTGAGAAATGCAAGTTATTAGGCTCTACCAGACCCACTGAGTCAGAAACTCCCGGGGTGGGACCTAGAAATCTGTCGTCTACAAGGCCCCTCCCCCAGGATGATACAGTTTTGAACTCCTGCACTGTATACGTGAATTTCTGGGCCTCATTTTTTTCTGGTTTGGCAGGGTTTTACTGCACAAATGTGACTTTGGACAAACCACTTACACCTTCAGAGGACCAATAAAATGAGGAAAGGGATAGCTGGAGCAGAAAACACCTATCTTCAAGGCCTTTTTTAAAGTGTAACATACTACAATTTATCAGTACACCAGTGGAGGACATGTTTGTAGTTCATTAGTTCAAACACATTGGTGGTGTTGGCATTCATGGCTTTTACTGAGAGTATTTAAGGTTGTGCTGAATTCTGACTGCTAATTTAGAAATGTCACCCATCTCTGTAATTCGACTTCCTTCCTTCTTCTCTTCCCTCCCTCCCTTCTTTTCCCTGCTCCTTCCTCCCTTTCTGTCCTCCAGCTCTCCCCTCTCTCCACACTGAACCCAGGGCCTTTGCACTGAGCTACAACCCCAGCTCTTTCTTCTTTCTCTTTCTTCTCAGACAGGGTCTCATTAAGTCATTAGCTTGCCTGGGTTGGGCTCAAACTTTAGATCTTTTTGCCTAAATCTCCAAGAATGCTGGGATTATAGGCATGTGCCACTATACCTAGTTTGATTTGATTCTTAGGCTAGTAAGATTAATGCTGTATGAGTAATGTCTCTGTGCCTGTTTGTGTGGAGAATTAAACACAGGCTTTGGGGGAAGAAAACCAACTAAATGACTGTAGTGTACTTCTTGTCTCTATTGTGGTAACACACAACCAGTAAGAAAGAACTAGACCTTTCAATGAATTAAAATTCCAAACACAGGAAACCAGAATTGATCTAAACAATGAAATCCTAGAACAACCGCTTTCAAATAAACTTCTCACCCGGAACCTAAAAGACTTAACAATGACAGTCAGTACTTACAGGTAAATCAAACATGTATGACATTTCTGACTTGGCACATCAGCAGTCTAAAATTCAGAGGTCTACAAGCTGAAAAAAAGTTATGTCTTAAAGAAATCAGACAAGTGATGAGCCAGGAAGTTAAAAAACAATCAGCCGTGTGTTTTCAGTGCAGTTCCTCATTAGGCCACTGATACACAATGATGTTTGGATGTAGGCCTTATAAATTAAAATGTAAATAGAATTTTTATTAGTACTGCACATGTTTGTAATGTGTACTAGTTACATTCATCTTGGGGGATTGGTACATATACATATCACATGCTGATCACAAGCATGCTGATCATGCTTGATCTCTCTGCCTCCCTCCTTCCCCTTAAAATGCAAGTTTTGGGAAGGCAGAAAGAATTTTTCCTTGTCTCAACTGTTGGGTCTCTCTTGTGCTTAGAGTAGGGTTAGACAAACGATAGCTATTTAGTATATTGGTTAAATAAATGCACAAAAGAGGCCACAAAAAAACTGACATAGGTGGTGCTGTCTGACAGAATTTTCTGGGATGACAGAAATGTTCTGAAGTATCACCCAGTATAGTAGCTACAAGCTACAGGTGACTACTGAGCACTTAAAATATGTCTAGTTTAACTGGTAACTGAACTTCAAATTTTAATTAATTTCACTTTAAACCTGTGGACAGTGAGTACCATGTAGGACAACACAGTTAATAGAGGCTGTGGAAAATTTGTGTGTAGAGAAAAACAATAAAAGAAAGTAAAAACGATAGTGAATGTAGAATGCAGAAAAAGAACCTATTATCTCTGACCCTGGAAGTGGCTCTGGTAAGAGCATATTTATGGGCAATGCTGGATTCAATCCACTAGAGGCTGAAGCAGCAACCGCTGAGCCAGAGGACTGAGTTTCAGATCCAAGGAGGAGACACTGCCTTGTTCTTCCTCCAGGGCAAAGGCGGGGTTCGACCAATGGATCCCACAGCCAGTGAGGGAGTGACTACTGGCCAGCTGGCCAGGGAAGACAAGTGCGGAAGAAGCAAGATCTGTAACATGCTCAGGATTTGTCTCTCATCTGAGCCTGCTTTCTGGGTTATGCTAGCCACTTAATTATTTTTATTCATTCAAATATTTTCAAAGCTAAGTGCCAGTTTGTCTTCTTTTTTTCCTTTTTTAGAGGACTTTATACCGAAGACTGACTCCTGGGATTGAGTTAGGATTTAAGGTTCCAGGGCTTGCACCTAATAGGAGAAATCATGGGGGAAAAGGCATGCCCTGAAAAATTCAATGATTAAAATGACAGCCACTTAATTTTAATTTATAAATCTGCCCTTTCTTCTCTACCCAAACTAGTGAAGACTACTTGTCCTAAGGTCTGACATTTAATAAACTCAGTAGAGTCTTAAATGATCTGACAGCAAGTTCCCTTCCTTACCCTTTGCCATGGATTAGCTCCTGGAGCTGAACCACTCTCCTATCAAAGGGAGCAGACACAGCTCCCTGCCAGCCACTGGCATTATCACATCCTGAAAGGGAGCCAGGGGCACCCCTTCTTCTTGATACTACAGAACCTGCTGCTCAGTTTCTGGTCACTCATGTTGCTCCCAAGGGTAACGCCCATGGAGGCCTGCTTAACGCGCAGGACTCTCCTCCATAAGCTACAAGTATGTGTGGCTAACCAGCTATGGTGGCCTAATCTATCCAGTATCAGGTATTATGTGTTTGGTCATCCCCATGAGCTCTACAACCCCTCCCTCACCAATGGGGCAAAGTGAAAGTGATTCAAGCGAGTTACACTTTGTTTTTTGCTTTTTGCTTTTTTTCCTGGTAGTACTGGAGATTAAACCCAGAGCTTTTGCACTGAACTACAATCCCAGCCCTTTTTTATTTTTCATTTTGAGAGATGGTCTCACTAAGTCACTAAATTACCCAGGCTAGGCTCAAATTTGAGATCTTCCTGCTTCAGCTTTCTGGAGTGCTAGGATTATAGGTATGTCTCACCACACCTGGTTTACATGGCTTTACAGGCTCCTGATCTTACCAAAGGGAAACACTTGCAGGACATGTGAAAGGTGAAAGAGAAAGGTAAGCCGTTATTCTTAGACAGAAGCTGAGGGACGGTGGTAGACAAGAGATGGAAGGCTTCTCCAGAGGCTCTGACGACCATCACAGAATCACCCATGTCAGTGCTACTGGTAGGTGAGGCTTTAGCAGCCACTCCTCTATGAATCTTCCATGTTCACATTAGTGGATATTCCTGTACCCTGGTGTGTGTCCTTGGGTGCCACTTCTGATTTCAAGTCATACTACACGGGTCCACCAGCCTCGACTCCACATCGTGTTGGTAGCATCCCACCCCAAGTGCAAGCTGCATGTTTCCACTCGTGTTCTAGGGTTCCTCTAACACTGCAGACACAGGGGAATTACATGAGTCCACTCATGTGTACACTCAGAAATACAGGGAGTTAATATTCTTAGGAGCAACTCTTAGGGCCCAATGGATAGGTCCTCCTTATCTTCCACATTTTGGAAGACAATTTTAGAATTATGTATGCTTCTCAGTAGATTCTAATAGGATCAAGCTTCTACTTCCCTAATGCAATTTAAGTAATATACCTTTCCCTTGGCCACTCCTCCTTTCCTCATTCTCTTATGGCTGATCCCTACGATCATTTCCCAATAAACTCTCTGTTGTAAGTTTTCGCCTCAGGGTCTGCTTTGGAGGATCCAAGCTAAGATAGTGGCCTTTCTGGGCTTCCCTCATCCAGCTTCCAAACACTGCAGGAACCTTTGCTTCCTGTACTGTTTCCTATTCCTCATAACTAGACGAGATTCTCTTTTCCTGACTACATTATAATACAGTTATATGACAGTCTATATCATTTTTATATTATCTATGGCTCTGGGAATTGACACCTAGGCCTCCATTATTTAACTTCATTATGATCAGTACTAGTTTCTTCATCAATAGCTATTTTCTCAATTTCCCTTACTAACAAAATCCGATTTTGGTTAACTTGGCAATGTATGTGACCCAGTCCTAATTTCTCAGTCTCCCTTACAGTTAAGGGGAGACACTGTTTCGACTAAAGAGAAAAATGACGAAGTCCATACAGGATGTTTGGTAAGTTTTGTCTATCCTCTTTGGCCCTTTCTCTTCACCTGGAACAATGACAAGTGATAAATTTGCCATCGCACAACCACAAGGAGACAGTGAAGACCAAAGTCACCGAAAAAGCCTGGGACATCAGTGGCACCACAGCACTGCTTTAGCAGTCGCGAGTGTTGGTATGCATGCTTCTTGTTACATTAGAAGGATAAAAGACTACATATTCCGTTGCTGCTGTAATGATTTCTCTAACATGCTGAGTGCAATTCTCTACCTGATACACTGCATTTATACTTTTAGCTTTAGAATTATTTCTTCTGACTAGCTCTCCAAAAGGAAATCACTATAAAAAGAGATATAAGCACATGTAAATTTATGATACATATCGCTAAATTATTTTCCAAAAGGGACACATCAATCTATATGGCCACATCATCCTTTGCAACTAACTGTGTATTCTGGAAAGGGGCCTTGTATGTGTTTTCTAGTTATCTTGCTAACTGGTTTCCACTTTGATGAGCCATCTAATATACTGCTGGTAGGTTTCAAGCTCATAGGCTGCACAGTGGTAAAGAGCCCTGTGGGGGACCTATGCAAAATAACTCTCAGTCTTTTGTCCACTCAGAAAAGCAGCACATAGGATGATATCCCTAATAGTGACTGTGTTTCACGCTGATGATTAGGACAGCGAGGGAGGTCTCCTTTAGAAATAATTCTCTTGCTGCTCCAACTAGACTACAGTGGTCAGGAAGATACAGGGATGGAAGGATAAAAAACAGTGAAAAGATGACAAGGAGACTTGTGTGGCTGATGGCTTACTAGCAGTGAAAGGACTGGCTAGGTGAAGAGTCCATCATCACTCCAATTAAAGAAGAACTATTAGATAGCAAAAGACAAAGTGGAACAGTACTTCTGAGTGATTCAAAGCTACTGTGCGCATTTGTATATAAATGGATGTTCCTGGAGAACATACTATTAAGTGAAATAAATCAGACACTTATTAGTACACATCGAATTGTTTCTCTGATATGAGAAACCATAAGTGTAAATAAGGACAAAGGGGTAGAATAGTTATTGTATTTAAAAGAGAGAACTAGATAGGGAAAAGGGGGATAAAGAAGAAGGTTAAAAGAAA